>JAOEHT020109075.1:0-12736 GCA_025448195.2 Parazoanthus atlanticus | reverse complement strand
GAAGAAGAAGAAGAAGAAGAAGAAGAAGAAGAAGAAGAAGAAGAAGAAGAAGAAGAAGAAGAAGAAGAAGAAGAACTATATTCTTAATAAATGCGCATTTAAGGTGGCTCCCAACTGTTTTTCATTTTGCTGTACCACTGAACTTTAGGAAAGGCTTTCCCGTACATCATGATGGATTTGTGCCAGTTTTTGTTATCTGGTGTTGCAAAAACTTTTCAGCTTATCAACCATTGTACTCCCATTGAAAATTCTGTTTCCGTGGCAACTTGGCAGGGCCTTAAATACACCCTATATTTGGCACTTGACTGCATTTTGTAGAAAAAGTAGTTGGTGAACCTCCATTTTTATTGCATCAAAATTGTTCGCTTATCAAGGAACATTTTTAAAGAAAATTTCAAAAAATTATTTCAAGAAGTTTTTACGCCATCTTAACATTTCAGAGTATTAAGGTGGCGCCAAAACTTCCTGACCGAATTTTACAAAAAATTTTCTAAATGTGCTCCTTGGTGTGCAAACGATTTTGATGCAATAAAAAAGGAGGTTCACAGACTAACTTTTTGTAAAATGCAGTCGAATGCTAGAAACAAGGTGTATTTGAGGCCCTTTCAAGTTGCCATGGCAACCAAAATGTCCGTGGGAGTACAAGGGTTGATAAGCTGAAATGTTACTGTAACATCAGCTCTCAACAAGTGGCAATTATATTTTACTTTAAACAAGTAAGCCTTTCATAAACTTCAGTGGCAATGGAAATGGAAAACTGTTTCGAACCACCTTAAACAACTCTCAACGCCCATTACAGGATAAAGATGCTGCTCGCATTATCCCCTTCCTTTGCACCATAATAAAAAGTTTGATATTTCGTTATCAGACGCACTTGAGCAACAGCTGAAATATTGAAGTAACGTTCCTTCTCTTTACTAATGAGTAATTTAGTTCACTTGTTGCTATTAGGGCCTTGAAGCATTCAACATTGGAAATTGCCCTAGTGTTGCGAGAGTAATAATACCCGTCCAGTATATTTAACAGAAAGCAACATTTAAATTGGGTGATAATTTCTAAAGAGAAAAAAAATGTCTTTCTTGTATGATTGGAGATATGAAAGGCGTTATGTATAGAGCTGTACATAAGCTTGGCAATATATCAACTTCATTTATTGACAACTTACCTTACCAGAAGTTTTATAGCTGAATCGGCTTTAGCTATTCTTACAGCTAATACACAAAAAGGACCCCCAGTATGCTTTTCATATTTACTGCTATATTGTCACACGCTCATAAAACAGCTGCTTCTCCTCTTCCGGTATTTTAATCTTCTCAACTGTTTTTATAATGTCGGCTCAAACAAATTTGTTTTTTCCTTTACAGTAAGTGAGTACGTGAACTTTGTAATAGATTGATAATAAAAGGTGTGTTTAGTTGAAAAAATGTTTAGTTACCTAAACAACTGTTTTCGTACTACACAAAGGAAGGTTTCTGTGTTTAACGATTTAAAGAAATGATATTTCACTATTCGATCAAATATTATTTGTGACAACACACACAAGTACTTATAATCGCGGTGACGTTTCTAGTTTCACAGCCGAAAATTTGTTCAAATGGCTATGCAGTCTGCATGGTAGTAAGCATATGATTGGAATTGTTAGTTAAATAATTGTCAGATAACCGAATTACAGAAAATAGGATTTATAAACATTTTTTTGTTCTATTTTAGGTTGAAGATAAATGTTTCATGAACGCATTTAGTTGTTGAATTTGTTTGATGTCTTGAAGTCAGCATTGTACGAGTGTAGCTTGATTTAAAACGGACCTTTAATAGCTATAAATATGCCTGACTATGTGAAAGGTGATTGGTGGAAAAGAAATCTGAGGAAGTGAGTGCGTGTGTATGCCGGAAACACAACAAAACAGTCTTAGACTTATTCGCGACGGGTTAAGGCGGGACTGTGTGTTAAGACAATTTAAGGCAGTTTAAGGAAAATAATCAAAATTACAAATTGCTGATTAGGGCGGGTAAGAGCTTGTTCGGACGACTCAAGGTGGCTTAAAGAAAATATTCCAATTTGTAAATTGTGTGTTAGGATAGATCAGGGCAGGCTAAAGCTGTTTAAGTAAACGGCCAAACTTGCAAGTTGCGAGTTAGGGTGAATTATTGAAAATAATCATTTTTGGTTTTGCAAGTTTGAATAGGTCAAGTGATGTGTTCAGGCTATCTATTACCCCGAGGCTAAAGATAAATGCAAACTTTCAAAAAATCATTCCAACTCCCAGCATACCATATGACGAAATGTTTCATACCCCCACCAGAATATCTAGAAAAAAGAATAGTGCGGGAGTGCCTTTATGTTTGGCAAAAAGTCTAATGCATTTCTTGCGGATAAGCTCAAAGCTCATTACATGATTAAAATGTTGCTCGTCAGGTTTTTCCCCTTTCTTTCGTGCTGTATTAAAAGTTTGATATATCATTTGAAAAATCAGATGCACTTGAGCAGCAGATGAAATATGAGAGTAAACTAAAATAGTCAAACCTGAAAAGGCAGTAACGTTGATAACGGCGTACGTGATTCAGTCAAAATAAGAAAAATTACAAAAAGGTTTTTACCGCATCTCAAAGCTAGGTGTCGTTCCAAATGCTTAAATGCTCACTCCACTTATATTGCATGAACGCGTGTAAGTCGTGTTTCATGCAAAGTAATGTGAACAATATCTTTTGGAAACTCGCACCACATCCTTACAACTTTCTGCTATCCACTGTGAAAGTAATAATAATAATAAATTAATAATGAGTTTTATTCATGAGCTGATTTCCAATACCATTGAAAAGCTCAAGTTTACATTATATCTTAAAAATCTATATTTATACTAAAAATCAATATTTATATTAATATTTAAAAATCTCTCATGACTACTATTAGGCATTAAAAACTATTAAAAATGATTAATGTTAACTTTGCCGTCCATTATTATAGACAAAATATATTTACTCAGCTAAGTATCCATTGAAGAGACAACATTTAACAAGTTTAGCATGCGCCAATTATGGCATGTTTTCACCTAAATAATGGCTTTGTGTTTAAGAATTGGTCTTTCTTCAGCGTATACTTCATCAATATTATAAATGATTAAGCAATAGGCTACTTTGCTGATGCTAATTTTCCCTTTTTCCAGTTCACTCAGGATTCAAAATAGGAAGATTTGTTGATTAATGAGACAAAATGTGGCCGAGTAAATCATTTTGTACCCTGAATGAACTGGAACGAGGGACAATTTGCATTAGCAAAGTGAAAATGGTCTATTCTCGGCTTTATCAGACTCTGGGCACAATATCGGTTGTGAACAGTAGAAGCTACTAGACTATGAAATATTTGCTGCATTATGAAAACGTTTCGACTTTTCATAAATAAGAAAAATCAAAACGTTTTTATAACTTAAAAATTACAACTTTACTTCTTTAACTCTTATAGACTTGCAACCAACAACCAGGGCGTAGCCAGCTATGAGACAGATATGACAAGTGCTTCCCCTAAATGTTGAACCGGAAGAAAAATATTTTTGTATATTTTGAAATTACATTTGAAAATTTTTTTGTTCTTTTCTAATTTTCTCGTCAGTTTGCCAATCTGGCTACGGCCCTGGCAACCGTGATCGTTTCCCTAGGAGTACTTTTTACGATCTTCGGTTTTCAGCCGTGCTACAGACGTGACACGAAGATTTCAATACTAAGCAATATACCGCCAAAAGAGAGAAGGAGAGGTCGAGCTCCCCAAAGGCGGAAAATTAACGAATATATATAAAAAGAACAAACGATTACGGTAATTGATTGCAGTTCTGCAAAGTGATTCACCTACACAATTACAGATCTCCATTTCTACTCTTTGTAAAGATTTTTAAAATAATCGAATGGATACATGTTACGCATAGCCTCTCTCTATTTATATCATATGTAACACATATCTAACTTTTTTGAGTATGATTCGAAGGCGAAGTTTATTTTGCTTTGTTATCTGCATAAAATTCCTCGTTTGCGGTTACATCATCCCTTAGACACGCTGACGGTGTGGTCAGCTGCACAAGGGAGTGATGCAATAGTCTAGCGAATAGTGTTGTTTTGTTTGATCAGATATCCTCCCATTCGAATCAATCATGATTACATTCGTAAGAGAAATCGTTTGTAAAACTTAGCATAGTCAGTTCTTTAGCGCGCATTTTCTATTCTGCTGTAGTTCTGATAACAAGTTGGGATATACGCTGGCCGGCCCTTTTAGAGGATGTTTGGAAAACCGTCAGTTAAAACAACAGAAGCCAAAAAAGATTAAGGTTATGTGATATCAACCTGAAATCGAAGAGCACTTAACACAGAAGTACTTCTTCTTACGAGTTGAGTCATTTCGCCGACCTGTATCAGTCGTACGGTAAAAGACCTTTTGGTGTCTCCTTGAAAAGCTAAGCAAACATAAACAACAACAAGAAATAAAGATCTACAAAAAAACATACAACGAACGATAATCATATATATATAACATCTTTACCTTAATGAACAAGCAATGACACTAACAATTACGCTAGTTTTCCCATATTGGACAACTACTGACGTTTCATTTCATTCATCTATATCAGCTATATTGTTATCAGTTTTCATTAGCCAGGCCGGAATTCGATTGGGACCGTGTCCTGTCTCATACTCTCATAATAACAAGAAGAAGAAGAAGAAGAAGAAGAAGAGGAGGAGGAGGAGGAGGAGGAAAAAGAAGAAGAACTATATTTCTCAAAAAATGCACAATTAAACAACTCTCAACGCTCATTACAGGATAAAGATGCTGCTCGCATTATCAGCTTCCTTTGCACCATATTAAAAGTTTAATGTTTCGTTATCAGACGCACTTGAGCAACAGCTGAAATATTGAAGTAACGTTCCCTTTCTTTACTAATAAGTAATTTAGTTCACTTGCTGATATTAGGGCCTTGACTGAAGCATTCAACATTGGAAATTGCCCTGGTGTTGCGAGAGTAATAATACCTGTCCAGTATATTTAACAGAGAGCAACATTTAAATTGGGTGATAATTTCTAAAGAGAAAAAAATGTCTCTCTTGTATGATTGGAGATATGAAAGAACTTATGTATAGAGCTCTACACAAGCTTGGCAATATATTAACTTTATCGGCTTTGGCTATTCTAACAGCTAATACACAAAAAGGACCCCCCAGTATGCTTTTCATATTTACTGCTATATTGTCACACGCTCATAAAATAGCTGCTTCTCCTCTTCCGGTATTTTAATCTTCTCAACTGTTTTTATAATGTCGGCTCAAACATATTTATTTTTTCCTTTACACTTAGTAAGTAAGTACGTGAACTTTGTGATAGATTGATAATAAAAGGTGCGTTTAGATGAAAAAATGTTTAGTCACCTAAACAACTGTTTTCTTACTACACAAAGGAAGATTTCTGTGTTTAACGATTTAAAGAAATGCTATTTTACTATTCAATCAAATATTTTTTTAGACAACACACACAAGTATTTACAATCGCGGTGATGTTTCTAGATTTTCACAGCCGAAGGTTTGTTTCAATGGCTATGCAGTCTGCATGGTAGTAAGCATATGACTGATTCGAATTGTTAGTTCGAAAATGTCAGATAACCGAATTACAGAAAATAGGATTATAAACAATTTTTTGTTCTATTTTAGGTTGAAGATAAATGTTTCACGAACGCATTTAGTTATTGAATTTGTTTGATGTCTTGAAGTCAGCATTGTACGAGTGTAGCTTGATTTAAAAATGACCTTTAATAGCTATAAATATGCCTGACTATGTGAAAGGTGATTGGTGGAAAAGAAATCTGAGGAACTGAGTGCGTGTGTATGCCGGAAAAAAACAACAAAACAGTCTTAGGCTTATTCGCGACGGGTTAAGGCGGGACTGTGTGTTAAGGCAATTTAATACAGTTTAAGAAAAATAATCAAAATTACAAATTGCGGGTTAGGGCGGGTAAGAGCTTGTTCGGGCGACTTAAGGCGGCTTAAAGAAAATATTCCAATTTGTAAATTGTGTGTTAGGATAGATCAGGGCAGGCTAAAGCTGTTTAAGTAAACGGCCAAACTTGCAAGTTGCGAGTTAGGGTGAATTATTGAAAATAATCATTTTTGGTTTTGCAAGTTTGAATAGGTCAAGTGATGTGTTCAGGCTATCTATTACCCCGAGGCTAAAGATAAATGCAAACTTTCAAAAAATCATTCCAACTCCCAGCATACCATATGACGAAATGTTTCATACCCCCACCAGAATATCTAGAAAAAAGAATAGTGCGGGAGTGCCTTTATGTTTGGCAAAAAGTCTAATGCATTTCTTGCGGATAAGCTCAAAGCTCATTACATGATTAAAATGTTGCTCGTCAGGTTTTTCCCCTTTCTTTCGTGCTGTATTAAAAGTTTGATATATCATTTGAAAAATCAGATGCACTTGAGCAGCAGATGAAATATGAGAGTAAACTAAAATAGTCAAACCTGAAAAGGCAGTAACGTTGATAACGGCGTACGTGATTCAGTCAAAATAAGAAAAATTACAAAAAGGTTTTTACCGCATCTCAAAGCTAGGTGTCGTTCCAAATGCTTAAATGCTCACTCCACTTATATTGCATGAACGCGTGTAAGTCGTGTTTCATGCAAAGTAATGTGAACAATATCTTTTGGAAACTCGCACCACATCCTTACAACTTTCTGCTATCCACTGTGAAAGTAATAATAATAATAAATTAATAATGAGTTTTATTCATGAGCTGATTTCCAATACCATTGAAAAGCTCAAGTTTACATTATATCTTAAAAATCTATATTTATACTAAAAATCAATATTTATATTAATATTTAAAAATCTCTCATGACTACTATTAGGCATTAAAAACTATTAAAAATGATTAATGTTAACTTTGCCGTCCATTATTATAGACAAAATATATTTACTCAGCTAAGTATCCATTGAAGAGACAACATTTAACAAGTTTAGCATGCGCCAATTATGGCATGTTTTCACCTAAATAATGGCTTTGTGTTTAAGAATTGGTCTTTCTTCAGCGTATACTTCATCAATATTATAAATGATTAAGCAATAGGCTACTTTGCTGATGCTAATTTTCCCTTTTTCCAGTTCACTCAGGATTCAAAATAGGAAGATTTGTTGATTAATGAGACAAAATGTGGCCGAGTAAATCATTTTGTACCCTGAATGAACTGGAACGAGGGACAATTTGCATTAGCAAAGTGAAAATGGTCTATTCTCGGCTTTATCAGACTCTGGGCACAATATCGGTTGTGAACAGTAGAAGCTACTAGACTATGAAATATTTGCTGCATTATGAAAACGTTTCGACTTTTCATAAATAAGAAAAATCAAAACGTTTTTATAACTTAAAAATTACAACTTTACTTCTTTAACTCTTATAGACTTGCAACCAACAACCAGGGCGTAGCCAGCTATGAGACAGATATGACAAGTGCTTCCCCTAAATGTTGAACCGGAAGAAAAATATTTTTGTATATTTTGAAATTACATTTGAAAATTTTTTTGTTCTTTTCTAATTTTCTCGTCAGTTTGCCAATCTGGCTACGGCCCTGGCAACCGTGATCGTTTCCCTAGGAGTACTTTTTACGATCTTCGGTTTTCAGCCGTGCTACAGACGTGACACGAAGATTTCAATACTAAGCAATATACCGCCAAAAGAGAGAAGGAGAGGTCGAGCTCCCCAAAGGCGGAAAATTAACGAATATATATAAAAAGAACAAACGATTACGGTAATTGATTGCAGTTCTGCAAAGTGATTCACCTACACAATTACAGATCTCCATTTCTACTCTTTGTAAAGATTTTTAAAATAATCGAATGGATACATGTTACGCATAGCCTCTCTCTATTTATATCATATGTAACACATATCTAACTTTTTTGAGTATGATTCGAAGGCGAAGTTTATTTTGCTTTGTTATCTGCATAAAATTCCTCGTTTGCGGTTACATCATCCCTTAGACACGCTGACGGTGTGGTCAGCTGCACAAGGGAGTGATGCAATAGTCTAGCGAATAGTGTTGTTTTGTTTGATCAGATATCCTCCCATTCGAATCAATCATGATTACATTCGTAAGAGAAATCGTTTGTAAAACTTAGCATAGTCAGTTCTTTAGCGCGCATTTTCTATTCTGCTGTAGTTCTGATAACAAGTTGGGATATACGCTGGCCGGCCCTTTTAGAGGATGTTTGGAAAACCGTCAGTTAAAACAACAGAAGCCAAAAAAGATTAAGGTTATGTGATATCAACCTGAAATCGAAGAGCACTTAACACAGAAGTACTTCTTCTTACGAGTTGAGTCATTTCGCCGACCTGTATCAGTCGTACGGTAAAAGACCTTTTGGTGTCTCCTTGAAAAGCTAAGCAAACATAAACAACAACAAGAAATAAAGATCTACAAAAAAACATACAACGAACGATAATCATATATATATAACATCTTTACCTTAATGAACAAGCAATGACACTAACAATTACGCTAGTTTTCCCATATTGGACAACTACTGACGTTTCATTTCATTCATCTATATCAGCTATATTGTTATCAGTTTTCATTAGCCAGGCCGGAATTCGATTGGGACCGTGTCCTGTCTCATACTCTCATAATAACAAGAAGAAGAAGAAGAAGAAGAAGAAGAGGAGGAGGAGGAGGAGGAGGAAAAAGAAGAAGAACTATATTTCTCAAAAAATGCACAATTAAACAACTCTCAACGCTCATTACAGGATAAAGATGCTGCTCGCATTATCAGCTTCCTTTGCACCATATTAAAAGTTTAATGTTTCGTTATCAGACGCACTTGAGCAACAGCTGAAATATTGAAGTAACGTTCCCTTTCTTTACTAATAAGTAATTTAGTTCACTTGCTGATATTAGGGCCTTGACTGAAGCATTCAACATTGGAAATTGCCCTGGTGTTGCGAGAGTAATAATACCTGTCCAGTATATTTAACAGAGAGCAACATTTAAATTGGGTGATAATTTCTAAAGAGAAAAAAATGTCTCTCTTGTATGATTGGAGATATGAAAGAACTTATGTATAGAGCTCTACACAAGCTTGGCAATATATTAACTTTATCGGCTTTGGCTATTCTAACAGCTAATACACAAAAAGGACCCCCCAGTATGCTTTTCATATTTACTGCTATATTGTCACACGCTCATAAAATAGCTGCTTCTCCTCTTCCGGTATTTTAATCTTCTCAACTGTTCATAATGTCGGCTCAACCAAATTTCTTTTTCGTTTACAAGTTCAGTCAAAGTACGGGCAAAACGCGTTAGTAAGTACGCGAATTTTGTGATAGATTGATAATAAAATGTGTGTTTAATTGAAAAAATGTTGAGTCACATAAACAATTGTTTTCTTAATACACGAAGGAAGACTTCTGTTCTTAACGATTTAAAGAAATGCTATTTCAATACTCAATCAAATACTTTTTTTTGAAAACTCACACAAATATTTTTAATCGTAACATTTCTAGATACTCACAGCCGAAGATTTGTTCCAATGGCTATGCCGCAGATTGCATGGTAGTGGGCCTGTGATTCGAATTGAAAAAATTCAGATAACCGAAATTCGGAAAAGTAAACCCTTTTCGCGCCTAACGTGCAGTCGCACCCCTGAGCGAAGCTTCCTAAAGACTCTTAACGTAAGATCGATATCAACAGTTTCTTTTGTGCTTACAATTACCGGCGGGTCCCGTGGGACTCTTCAAACGTGTTAGAGTTGTGTTTGGAGAAATTCACTTTTCGTGTTATATTTGCAGCCTCACCACTGAACGGAAATGCCTAAAGACTCTTAAGCCTGGTTCACACTTGTGAAATAAGCATAGCACAAGCATAAGAAATTTAATTAACAAAGGAAAAGACAAAGGAACGCTGATGCGAGCTTGTTCCATCTCGTCGCACACTTGGTATTCCTTTGTCTTTGCCTTTATTATTTAAATTTCTTATGCTTGTGCTATGCTTATTTCACAAGTGTGAACCAGGCTTTACCGTTCGTAATTAGCACGGATATGTAATCACAGGTGAATCGAGTGCTGCTGGGTTGTATGTGGAGCAAAAACAGCTCTAACAGGTTTGGAAGAGAGTATCAAAACCCCTCTTTGAAAATAGGCGTTTTCCGTAGATAACCGTATCCTCCCAATATGCAGTGTAGACACAAGACTGGTAGGACGCTAGTCAAAATATGGGCTATCAAAGCTGCTCTTTTGCCGTACTCTAAGCTGCCTAGGATTTTCAGCTCAACGCAAAAGCACAGGGAACCCATATATTATTTCCAATGCACATATAATACACACTCAGATATCAGCTACCAGCCTGTTGCTGTTTCTTTAACCTTGTATAAAACAATCCAGAAATATCAATTGCAAGTTCTACAGAACGCATTCTGGTCATTTACTGCTGTCTTGGGGGACGGTGATCGTGCCAGGTCCACAGTAGACTAGAGTTTCAGCCCGCTCCTCTGTTTTTGGAGCGCAGCAATTTGATTAAGGTTTAATTTTATATAAATTGATTCCATTTTCTCGCGTACTTGTTAATTAAATATTTGTTGGAATTATACTGATGTAAACTACATAGTTTTTAAAGTACCAAAAATGATGTGCTGTTGTTGTTGTTGTTGTTGTTGTTGTTGTTGTTGTTATCATCGCCCAGACGTGGTTTTGACGCCTCGTCCAAAAATCTCAGTTTGGGTTTCGTTTTACTCGCACGAGAGCAACAAAATGGCCAGAAATCGTCTTAGAACTCGTTATTTCTGTATATTTTCTGCAAGTTAAAAAAACAGCCTGTAGTTGGGTTCCCTGTGATCTTGGCAAGAAAAACAGAGAAACGCCGATTTGTTTGTTGTTTACTGGCTGAATCACCAGGCGTGGAAGATGAAGCTATTAATTGATCACTGATGTTGTTACTGCGGCAAACATTTTGCTCAAGGCTTATTGTCAAGGGTGGACGGTTTTGAAAAACAAAGATATGATTATTTCTTACGACTACGCGCATGTATCTAGTATTTTCTTCTGCTCATATTTTTGTTTTGCAAAATACTTTATGAGTACAAGACAGGAATACCTAGACCTCGAATGTCATAGCAACAAATAATTTAATTTTATGAAGATAAGTTATCGATATAAAACACCGCCCGCTGAGCTTTGTGAGAGATCGAAACAATTCATTTCCGAACTATTCAAAGTATTTTGATATTTGGCTCATACATTGAAACCTTCTTATTAGCTCAAAAACAGTCTTTCAAACGCAAAAATAGCTTTTTAGCGAGCGAGCAAACACTTGTTTCAACAGTAAAATGTTCACTGGTTAGAAACCCAACCTTAAGTTCAGTTCAGATCCACATAGATTGGACTTTATCATACGCTCGCTTTAGTGCTGCTTCGGTAAGTTTTCAGTGGTAAACAATCAGGAAAGCTAAGAAAAGATAGGAATGACATTATGTCGACTGTGTGCGGACATATCACTTATAAGGACAGACATCTCGTCTCACTCATTTGTTGAGGTCTTCAATTTCTCTGGCTCGAAATGATCTGCAGACAAAAGAAATTTCGGTCCACCTGACGCAATTATAAGTACAAAATTGAAATATGAGAAGTTCAGGAATCAAATAGGGCTAGTGGGTTAAGCTAAGGAGGACGGCGATTATTTGTTTGCCAAAGTTGTTGATTAAGCAACCTGTCAATTATTCCTGCATTTTGAGCGTTTCGAATCCAAGCTGGCTCACTGCGTTCTGTCAAGCTTTTGGTAGATGATACCTAGTTCCAATATAATTTAAAGTGTCGGTCATACCTGGAACATATTTATAGTCTTAATCCATTTGTTAACTTTAGTTAAATGAGCAACAAAGCAAATGTTAATTAGTAGTAAATACCTCTCCTCCAGAATAGCTGCTTTAGTCTCTTCATGAGAGAGCTGTAGGGGGTCTTGGCGCGTGTTGCTCCTCAGTCTTGTTCCAAGGAACGAAAACGAATGACAAGCTGATTAGACATCACAATATTTATACTAAACCACTGCGTCTATTAATTACACGAGAGCTGTGTGACAGTCAGTGATAAGGGTGGGTGTTTAACCAGAAACGCCTATTTAGTTAATTGAGGACATGAGGGAGGGGCGAATATAAATAGTTCCGTTTTCTAGCAAAACGTGGACTATGCATGAAGCGTAGTTAGAAGCCCACGGCCTTCTCGCTATTCTAGAGATTGTGTAAAGGACAACTACGGCTCGTTAATTTACAAATGTACTAGACAAGCTCCATTTTGTCCAGAGATAAATGTCAGTAGAACTTGAAGAAGGCGGGTTTGAGAAACTGAGCTGTAAATAGAGAATAATACACGGGCACGTGGAGGTATGGAATTTATATATTTACCAAGACTTGGACCAAGACCGAGGACAGACTGGGGAAAGCTTCAGGGCTACAACAATTGGGCATCCCTTCCAAGAGAACTGAGAAAGCCCATGCCTACAATGGTTTTTAAGTAACCAGCTTGTAATTTACCATACATTTGTAGTAATTCTATGCCCTCCACTTGTTAAATCGTATAAGTTTTGAATGATTTTGTTATTTATTTATTTATTTGTTTATTTGCTTATTTGTTTATTTGCTTATTTGTTTATTTGTTTATTTGTTTATTTGTTTATTTGTTTATTTGTTTATTTGTTTATTTGTTTATTTGTTTAT
>JAOEHT020109005.1:0-12739 GCA_025448195.2 Parazoanthus atlanticus | reverse complement strand
AAAAAGTTCAAAAGATTAATTCCCTTTTGAATAAAATTAAATACTATGCATGTATTGAAAAGTAAAAAAAACGAAACTGGAATACAAAAAAACCCCAAAATCTGAAGACCCATGAAAAAGCAAAATGCAAATAGAAGCACAAGTTTCAATTTTTGAATACGTATATAGTTATATGGTATGACTTAACTAATTTAACTTAATGTAAACAAAGACTTTGTAATTTGAGACTGTAAAAATTTTTAAAAAAATGATTGATGGTTGTAAGCTGATAACCACCAGTTTTGGAACCAATCAAAAAGCTAGAAATTGAATAACCAAAGGTTTGTATTTCAAAAATATTACACCTTGTTTACACTATACGCGAGAGTCGTTCCGTTACAGTGGTCAACTATCCAATATGCGATGTATCACTTTCGAAACTCACGTTCGAAACGGCACAAAAAGTGTGCAGGAAAAATCGTTCCCAGTGTAAACAGAAGGCCTATCCGCTATTGTTTTTACATCGTTAACGGCACAAAACTATTCGATATACATGTAGTGTAAACGAGGCCTTAGGTTTTATTCCCGGCTAAAGTTTGTTAAAGACACAACTCCCATTTGTCAAATGGAGGATACTACTAAGCTTCTACATTTTATGTTGTGTTTCATGTTGTTGCTGTCAATTCAGTAAAGTTTTCAAATGTGATAATCTTCCAAATTTTGAAAACATATATGGCCACTTTCTCGAATACTATGAGAGCGCTTTCTTTTGGTTCCAACAATAAATTAGTGTATCACCTGCATTGGTTCAGTGGCGCTGATCATAGCAGCCGGAATCTTGGTCATTCTTGACAGCCTGCGTGAGATACAGTATATTTATATTATTACAACCAGCTCAGTGATAGCGATATCAATAGTTTCCAAACTAAAACGAGTTTCTGATTTTTGAATGAAGGTTGTCCAAAACACACGATATGATTCGGATCGTCTGAGTTACCAGACTGCGACCTGTCTTACCAAACCTCAGGTCCTGAGACACTTGCGAGGTTGATCGGGGATCAGAGCAGACTGCTCTGATGACGGGCTAACGCTCAAAACACACACACTTTATTTAACAATTTAACCAATAATAATTTACAATTTGACTGATCTGCGGATAGTATAGACTAATCTAGGCAGGCCAGTAGAAATGAAACGTGAATGTATCTAACAATGAAATACATGCATGTAAAGTACAATATCTACAATTATTTTACATTGAAGAGGAAAAAAAGAAAAAGACAAAAAAGACAATACAAAAAGAGAAAAGAAACAAAAAAAACAAAGAAAATGGATTCATTTGTGATATTTGTAATTTATGAGTGTATTGCGAAGAGTATGATCGAGAGAATACTATTATTTGAGTGATTCAATTTTTGAAATTATCATGGGTGTGTCAATATACGTATCCTCCAATTTGAGTATATTAATAAGCATTTTATCTAGTTCTCTTTTAAAAGCTTTTTTTGGAAGTTCTCTGATATAGCGTGGTATCCCATTCCATATTTTTGTTCTAATTCTAGAAAAAGATTGTTTTTGTACTTCAATTCTTGATCTTTTGTTGTAGACATTTTTGGATGTTGAAGAACGCGTATTGTATGAGTGGATACTCGAAATGTTTACAAATAGATTTAGAATACTAGTTGGTGCCGATTTGTTACTGATATCGTACATCATGTTAGATATTGATTCGTAATATAAAAAGTTTACTGGCATAATATTTGCTTGAATGAATAGAGGGATTGCGTACGTGTTCGTTTTTTTTTGCAAAGAATATGAAGCGAAGTGCTCGTTTTTGAAGAATTAGAAGTTTGCTCATATAAGACTTGCATTCCTGTCCCCATAGGGGTTCTCCTCTGTTATAAACCTTTGGTGCCACATAATTTTCTCCTTCTACCTCGAGATTTATTTTTAACAATACTATAACTGAGTATATTAATTGTTGCGGTGACAAATTAGTCCTTCTTTTTACAATACAATTGTTACTTTCAGAGAAACGTCAGCTCAACGCAGTTTCTGCCAAGGTATATTTTTTCACTATTTTTTAAACTCGAAAAAAAAAAATACAGAAACCCATGTGCACTCGGTAGAAGAAACATTTGGGAGAACATATTGCCCAACGAAAGTAAATTATTAGCACGGCTGGAAAAGGTTTTGCGAGATCTGAGAATCTCAGGTTCATACTCGCATAGATAACAATCTGAAAAGTTTCATAACAGCTTTTAACAACATTAAATTGGGCATAAGGGTTGAATCTGAAACACTTACAGATTTTCAAGCCTTCCCTGATTTCTAAATGATGTATTTGTCAGAACAGTTATTGCATTGAACGAAAGTATCCTAAAATAGATTGTATGTTTGAGGCAGTCCCAGACATTTGTTGTTTTATCCTATTATTAAAACTCGACCAGATATTCAATATGATAAGCAATTTACCCTGTTTTACTCAAGTATCAGTTGAAATATCCCCCCTCCGCCCCAGAAAAAACCAAAACATTAATATGTATATGGTTTTACATAAAAGTGGATGCTTGGCATGCAAGTAGCTTCAAATTATAACAATTAAGTTTTAATTAAAAGCTTTCGATAGAGGAACCGTAATTGCCGCCATCTTGGCCGCCACCTTGGAATTTTCAAAAACTTTGCTTCTTGAAAAATTACAAGTTTTCTTGAAGTTAACAGAAACCATACATTTCCAAGCTCAATAGGGAAATATTAAAGAGTAGAATGGAAAAGAAAAAAATAGATTGAACATTTGTTGTTGTTATTGTTGTTGTTGTTGATAAAAATTTCCCGTTTTTGATTAAAACTTCAGTTTACGTTATAAGTGATGCTGTCATTCAACTTATGTCAAAAGATATGTCCATAATTAGACTACAGGAACTGCAAGTTTATTTTTAATTGCTTCAGCGCTTCAAATTTTAGGTCAAAAAACCTTTGGGGTGTCAAATCGACCTCCCCCCCCTCTCTTTGTACATAAGGTAAAGGTTTGAGAATTTGTGTTAAAGTTGCGCTGAATTACACATTCTTGCACTGGATTACAACATAGTTAAACTGCTCTTAACCAATAGACAATACTGTAATTATTTTCTTTATATTATTATTATTATTATTGTTATTATTATAGTTATTATTATCATTATTTTCATTATTATTAAAAGTAATACTCTTACAGCGTTCTCAATTTCCTTAGGGTGTTAAACTCGGAAGAGGTTAAGATGGATATGTTGTTATTTGCCAGATCTCTACAAACAAGAAAAACATATGTAGCTTTTAATGATGCAGAAAAATCACATATGCAAAATCGGAATTATTTAGTTAAATAATTTTGTATTAAATTCAAGTTTAGTTAGGTACAAACTTTGTTTAGAAATACAAAAAATGGATTTCGGTCTTATCCCGGCCAGCCTCTTTCTCTCATCATAATTTCGTCAATCCTAAGTGTGTCCCTTTGAAACTTAACAGTAACACTAATTAAGCTATAATATACGTAATTATGCACTAATGAGTTTAAAAAAGGTGATGAAATCGTAATGACGTCAATGAAGAACCTTTTAGCCTGATTTTTATTCATTATCTTTTGGTCTAAAATTCTTACGATAATTGAGAAATAACGCTGGGAAAGTTGATCAAAAAGCTCCAGTTTTAGAATTTAAGTTTTTTCGTGGTCATTACGCCATAGTAAGACGCCATAAGACGTCCTGACGTCGTAGTCATGGCGCCATAGTACTAGGGAGCCTAAGCAACTAGGACGCGAACTTTACAAAACAACAGACTTAATTACAGACTAACTTCACGTGGGAATGCAAACAGATGGCCATTTTCCCATCGTCGTCTTTAGAAAACAAAACGTGAAAAGCTCAAATTTTGAGATTTATAGAGAACGTGAGCAAAAGATTATAGATCATTTCAATCTTCGTTCGGTTTCAAAAATAGAACGTCTAATTTTTTACATTCCTCACACACCTTCATGCTAAATTAAAAAACGAATGAGTTATACAAACAAGAAAAGGGTAAATGGGAAGTTAGCATTTCAGCAGCCATCTTCGCTGACGTTCGCGTCTTAGTTGCTTAAGCTCCCCAATATGACGCCATGAGACGTTATAGTAAGATTGTTGATTGTTTGAATTACTCTTCGGTTGTATAATCTAAAATTCTCACAAAAGTTATTTTTAAAAAGTCAAATTCAAGCAGAAAATTGGAGAAATCGTCCATTTTCGAAACTGTAAAAGTTGTGATGTATTCTGCGTGCCTCTATCGCAATTTATATATCGTCACTCCAGCCAGCTTGTTAGGTCTGCTTTATTTTGTAAAACATTAGAGGACATATTTTGAGGATAACTTGTATTTTTAGCTGTTACTGAAAGACATTTCCTAATAATTACCAATTTAAAAAAGCTTAAAATACAACAGAGCTGGAAAACACAATCTTAACTGAGGGACAGAGGAGGGTGACTATCTCTTGCAAAGCCTCTTGGGTAAAAAGGCAAATTCAGTTTCGTTTGTCTCAGAGCGAAAAAAGAAAGCGTCGTCTCGCCCTGATTCGTTTTCTTGGATCTCCATAATTGTGGACATTGTCAAAGTGTGGATAATAGGGACCTTACGCAACTAGAACGGGAACGTCAACGAGAACGTTACAAAGCAATAGACTTAATTACAGAATACAATGACTTCACGTGGGAATGCAACCAGTTGGCCACCTTTCCACCATTTCTTTAGAAAACAGAACGTCAAAAGCTCCATTTTGTGATTTTCTAGATAACGTAAACAATACAGTACGAAACATTTCAATCTTCGTGCGGCTTCAAAATTGAAGTTTCTAATTTTTCATGTTCCACACCTTCACGCAAATTTAAAAAGTAACGAATGGATTATACAAACAAGAAAAAGGAAAACGGGAAGTTAAAAATCCAGCAGCCGTCTTCGTTGACGTTCCCGTCCTAGTTATGTTGGATATGAAATAGGGTTTCAGTGTATGAAATATTTTGATCCAGGTTGATTTCATTTCGAGATAATCATAGGATGGCCAAAAGACGACGAAACATTATCCTGAGAAAACAAAGTGCTATCTCACGAGCGTAAATAAAAAGAAATTCTGCTTTTCTTACCATGTGAAACTTCTCATGGAGTTTTCCAGCTTTCCATTTTACTTTATGAAACGTAAAGATAAGAGTTCAAGCAAACGTAAATATTTAAAACCGTATTTTGCTTCTTTGGTTTCCAAAGGCCCTGAAACATTTTGTAAAAAAGTATGCATCCATTTTGCTTCATTGAGATTGGTTGTTCCTATCACATGGTGAATGATCACCCTCCTTTTACTTAGGGAGGAATGTCTTACAATGCATTGCGCTCTACCCATAAGTCATTGAAGAACCAATTTTCGAGGCGAACCTTCTAGAAACTAAGTGGGGGTTCGTATCGCCCCCATCCCCTCCGGCCTGGATAGGGTTAATTCATTTAACAATATGATTTCTATCACAGTCTGTCGTCTTTACCATTTATGCTATTCTCACATATTTGACACAATAATCTCGTCTATTTGTTTGTTTTCGCCACGAGCAACCTTTTTTATGATCCTGGGCATGGGGATTTTTATAACATTTTTCCAGAAACTACTGTCCCCCCGGGGGGTGGGGCATTTGACATTTTTTCAAGGTTTCAGATAAAATCCCCACCCCTTGCCTGGGGATTTACATTGATAGCTGCATACGTGCGCATCTGCCTTAACAATTTAATTTATTTTATAAATGTGTTATTAACAAGAACACCACCTAAGTTCTTGAAGAATCAATTAAAAATATTACTTGCACCAGTTCAAAGTTGCCAAGTACTACGCACTCTTCGCTCTCGTAATATATACACAAGGCAATTTTTGTCCTAAACTAATATCCATGAAATACATTTAATTCTGAGTCTGTGACTGCGCTCGCGCTCGCAAAAAATGGCAATCAAATAACAAAAGTATGTTATAATACAACTTATTTATTGTATGCTGTATGCAGTTTTGTCTGTTTGACAGCAGTAAATCAAAGCTAATTTGATAAAACTTATTGCTTCAAAAACAGCTATTTAAGTGCTAATAGTACATTTGTACCTGATAGAAAACATGTCAATTCTTGGTTTGCATGCGATGTCACGAAAAAACTAAAATCAAAACTGTTGATTTTGTGAGGTTCTGTTTTTGAAGGCTTCCTGCAATCTTCAGGTTGATAAGGTGCTTCGATTCAGAGTTATGGATGTTTGAATTTCATTGTCGTAAACCTTTAGTGTATCCCACTGGCACATCGGCTGGTCACAAAATTTAATAAATTGGTAGCAATTAGAATACTTTTGCGAGATAAACATTTGAAATCAATATTATTTGGATTTGCAGCAATACCAGATGGGTGCATTGAAGTTTTACCAGCAACTTTGTAGTTTTGGTCGCCATGTTGGTGTATCAAAGCTATAAAGCAACATGACGGGTTAATACATTCTTCTATAAATTGTTGTTATGATGGTGCATCATATCTCGGCTACGAAATGCGTTCTTGCTCCAAGGTTTCAAAAAAATGTGTATATATTTAGCCTCTATACGTTTAAAACCATTCAAATTCCCCTGGTTAGAATTTTATGCTTCTGCGACGTCATGCAAACCAAGAATAACACAGTCATGTCAGTCACTCGTACGACTTTCAAAAATCTTCGATAATTGTCGTTGAAAAAGCTTTTTGAAAGCTCATGACAACTTTCGAATGTCATAGGAAAATGTTCGGAAATTCGATTTACTCCTTTTGTTTTATAAGAATCTTGTTTATGAGGATGTTGAGGCTGAGATTTGTCCAAAAATTTAAGAAAATGCATGTGTTAATATAAGAATATCGGCAGGCTCAGTCAAGCTTTACATGTTTTTTACATCTTCTTATAAAAAGGAGTGTACTGTATCTTCACTAGACTATTCGAGTCACATAAGCCGTGGGGCACATACACAGGGAACCTATCTTCACTGGTGAGGATATTGATAATATACCAGATGCGTCCCGGATCAGGTTTCGTATGAGGTCTACGAGTGATGTATTTTTCGTTAAAAGACTCACGTCTATATAATTATAATTATAATAAAGATAATAATATAACAGATATACAGAACTGCCAAGCTTCAACCAGTGGCCCTCTGCATTAATACGTACAGATATGTAAGTGCGGTTAAATTTCTAAAGATTTTTTCTGGCAAAACACTTATTCTGTTTCCTCCCAGAAGTCTGCAATGAAAAGTTCAACAAAATTGAATCATCGTGTAAAATAAGTGTTTGAATGGCACTAGACTATTGTTTTAATGGAAGCTATTTTGTTTTGTTAAAGAAAGTTCCATAATGACAACACAGAACTTTGGTTATTAGTGTGTTCCTGCGAGACTTTTGGAATACAGAAGGTTTTTCCTCGACTTGTTCCAGATGCACATTATTTTCCATACCTTTTTTGTTTAAGAGTAAGCCAAATGTTTAATATTATCGGGTTGTGGGGAAAAGGATTACTGTGCATGGTGTCAAAGGCGGTTGAGACAAAACACTTGACTAATGGGATGTTTTCGGTTTCTTTAGGGAAAAAGAAAAACCGTTATAATACTCACAGGTTAGCAAGACTGTTCAAGTTATCAAATAGTTTTGCTGGCAGGGCACTTATTCTGTTTGTAGTGAGATCCCTAATAACAATGAGTACAAAATGTACATTTACTGATTTGCGTTTTAAGTTGCTCTTGGCTCTTGCCCTTAAGTTACGTAGTAGCAAAAACGGCCTCTGAGAATAGTAATATCTCATTCTCTACTAGTCATAGTTCCACTGTTCTCTACTCATGCTATTAACTTACACTTTGGTTCATTAATGTTTTCACTTTTTGGGAGTTTATGTCTGTCGGAGTCAGTTTATAACTGTTTAAAGTTTTTCTTCAAACTCTTTGAGGCAGGCTTTATACCAAAGTCATTTTTGCCTGTTCATAATTAGTCTTAGCTTCTCCTAAGTTGTAGCTAACAAACCGTTTTTGATTAGTAAGTGCTTCATAAGGGCTTGGCGTTTAAGGACTGGACTGCCAAAGAACAGGCGCGTAGGCAGGGGGTGCAAAGGATGCGAACGCACCCCACCCCCGACGGGCCAAAAAGGCTGACAAATTGTGAACTTACCAAAAAAGAAGAATATAGATGAACTGTTTTTCTTCTAATTTGTCACTTAAATATTATAATTTGTTTTGGAATTAAAAATAAATGGACTATTATAATAACTATTATTTGTCTGTTTTCTCACTTTGTCGGCTGTTGTGCGATCCTTATACTTTATTCATCTTCGGTGCGAGTCAGCCGTCTGCCATGTGTTGTGTTTTATAGATAATCTAGTGTGCAGTCAGAATTAGAAGCCGCATTTCTGAGTTTGAGCACCTCTTAGCGCGTTTTTAGCCAAAAACGACTCCAGCACCGTCAGTTGGTGAAATGAGCTTGTCTGCAAAACACGACAGGATGAAATGTACTCTTTTTCTCAGCCATGAAAACGCGCGAAATGCAGTCCAAGGCAATCCAAGTTTTTTCTACATTTCCTGGGGGACCATGCCCCCAGAATCCCCTAGATGTTTGCACCTTCATTGCCAACACGCACCCCATGCATCCCCAACCCCCACCAAAAATCCTGGTTACGCGCCTGAACAACCAGGTTCTCTGAACTTGTCCAAGGATAAGAAATTGTACTAAACGGCTTTGGAAATGCATCTAAAAGACAAACATAATGGTTTACTATCTTGATTTCAGGGAGAAAAGATAAAATAATCTTATTAAATTAAATCAAGACACCTAGGTTTTATCTATTTAAAATACATAACTTTATGATACAGTGCATACTTACAGTATCGCCAATTTGAGAAGACCACCACTAAATGTTTCATTTTCTACAACCTCCAACACGTTATTCTTGAAACTCCTGGTAATGCGATAAAAACTAAATTTACCATTCATGCGGAAACTGCTTGATTTGGGCTGATTCATAACAAATTCAACTTAAAAAGAAGCTATGGCCTCTATTGTTTATACGAAAGCGCTTAATTGCGTTTGTAGGGTGTAGCACAATACTTTTTCTATCTTAACCCTATCTTACACGGGTAAGGTGGGCGGAACGTGCCCGCGCCAAAATTCTAACCTCTCTCATAAACGAACCGTTAAAGCCAGCACTCCAAAGTTTTGTGACTTAAGGAACAATTTTATGTGTTAAAGTTTTGTTTTCTAATCAACGTGTTTCCATGGCAACCAGTTTCTGAGTGACGTGTCAGCGAAACTTTTTCCTAAATTTTTCTCATAATTTAAATTTTCTGCTGTTTTTCCTGTGAAACTGTATTTTTTACTGATTAAAGTTCATTCCAACAGTTTCCCACTAATATTGAGTCAATTAAGCCCTTTGATGTTATGAAAAATCCAAAGAAAACCACAGAGTTCAAAATGGGGGCCTTTATGACGTTATATGACGTCATACATCCACCAAAGATAATTCAAACTGCTTAGTTTAAAAAGTTGTACATTTCCTCCAAGTTTCATTATGTTCCCTGTTATAGTTTACGAGCTACGGGCCGCGGGCACTCCCTCCCCCCCCCCCGTGAGCAGGAACTCCAAAAAAGCCCGTGTAGGATAGAGTTAACCCACATTCCTTTTCTATTCCTGATCATGCAGTGCTTTAATTTTCACGTTGTAATTTTGAACTCAACGGCAGCCACGTGGTCAGCTTGGTGCATGTTCACGTGCAGTTCATTGTCTTATTGTTCGATTACATAACAAAGAGCTTGCAACTTCGTCCTTATTTTCATCTTTTCTATTATTTAAGAATATATGAAATTATTAACCTGCAGCATGGGTCTGGAGGTATTTGACAAATAAACAAGCCATAGCAGCCAACCCAGAAAATATAGCACTTTGATAGCTATCATGACATAATAAAGACTGATTTAATACACAGCTATGGGTGAAGTTATTTTTTGAAATGACGATTGGTGTGTTGTCGAAGATAACAATGTATTAACGTTTGCAGTGATTCCAAACCGAAATATAGTGCTCCCATCAATGGAACTTTACTTTCATATAAATATTTAAGATGTGTTTTCCTACCTAGTGAAAACTCTCTGCTCCGGTCGATGGAGTATCCGTACCAGTTTCGTTTTGAATCATCTCCAGTGCTTCACGTTCTACGCGTGTGCATGCTTTCTTCTCATAGTTGCGGGCTTTGCTCACCTAATTTAGGTCAACTTGATCCATTCTTCAGATACATTAAATTCACTTTGGCAGCTTTAGTTTCAGTGGCAAATTACTGCACTTGTAGCAACGGTAAACATTTTAACACGGCCCTTCCGAAAACTGTCACACATTCATTGCCAAAGCTCACGTTTAGCGGTCAGCGGGTTACCGAACAAACGTAGCGCATTTTTATTTTATTTTTTAAATATCAGAAACTCGACTGCTGATCAAAACATGTCTTCTCCCATAGTAGAAAGCCCTATTTCTCAAAGTTCTAGTGGCAATTGGTATGTTTATCTTTGACCACTGAAATGGAGCTTGTGACACAACGAATCAAGCATATACAGACGTCGGTACGCGAATGCCAGCCAGCCGATCTGACACTGTGTCGTTATCTGCAAAACCGTATATCATGACGCCTGCGGTTCCTTAAATGACTTTTGAGAAGAAGATTAAGTCTCTTAAACACCAAAGAATAAATGCGCATTCAATTTTGGCCGCCATGTTATTTGTTTTGTTCTCATGCATCTTGGTCTCTCGGTTTGGCCCCTGAAACAAATTTAGAGATGATACACGGTTTTGCAGACAACCTTGCCCCTGATTGGTTAATTCCAAAAATTCAGATCAGCTAGAGAAGAACATGGTTTTTCCGCTCTGCCAACAGTGAACCAGGGATATGGGCCGGTTTAGCTTTCACATACGGAAAATATCAGTAATAGTTCTGAGAACTGTTCTAAATACCAGTTTTATAAAAAAATGTTAGAGTCCATTTTTGTCTGTCCATTGCACAAATTATACAACAGATTTCTTCTAATAAATAGTTTATTAACGTTGAATTTAGTGCTACTAGTGTTGGCACAACGGTTAACCCATTCCGGGTATTTCAACATATAATCCACCACGGGAAAAGTCCTCATTTTCCAAGAAAACATCTTCCTTGTAGCGTTATGACAACTAACGACATCTTGATTGACCACAGTTCACGGTAGGTCGGTTGTTATAATTCACGACAAGTTTTACTACCAAATTCACGACAGCTCGCGCCGGACAACCCTTATTACAATTCGCGACAATTTGATTGATTACAATTCACGGCAGGTCGATTGTTGTGACTCGTGACAAGTTTTACTACAATACATGACAGGTACATGCTTCACGATAACCTTTATTACAATCACAACATTTATTACAATTCACGACAATAAAGAACCAAAACTGAAGGAAAACGAATATACTGCCGGTTATATCAGCAAGCAATACAGAAACAGACCATGAGTTCTGCTTGCTTTAGTGTTGTGTTACGCTGGTGTGATGATTTTCATAACGGAGCTGATGCGATGAAAGTATGATTAATATTCTCCCAAAATTTATGGGCTTTACTGAAGCGAAGATACATTAACAGACTGTTGGTAGTCAAATTATTTTACCAAGTTTCTTTCTTAAATTAGCAAAAGATGCTTGTACAGTTCTTTAAAATTAATATTAAAAAATCTTTCCGCGCTAGTGAAAATCCAATTTATGTTTTCCTTCCCGCCTCGATTATCAATGCTAACTGCGGAGAAGGATTTTTGTAATAACGGTTTAAAGTGAAATAAAGTTTATCGAGTGAAACCTAACTAAACATATCCTTTAAATACGAATACAGACAAAGGTCCTGGGGGTGACAGCTCCAGCGAACGAACGCTCTTTGAGCTGTACATGTACGATGTAGTAGCGAAAGTTGTCCCGCAAAGTTTCAATAACCTCCCGATTTTTTTTCATCTAGCTCCAAACTTGCGTTCGACTTACGAATTATTTCCTGCCATTATTTCTAGTTACTAGAGAAATTTCTCGAGCGTCCCGACTCCCGGAAATATTGCCGTTCTCCCGAAACAGGTTTTCTTATTAGGTGCTGTTTACAATGACACCGAAATGAGTTCATTACGGCATGACAGACAGATCTCATTTCACGTTTATATAGAAGTTCTCATTCTGAAATGAAAATGTTGCAAAAACATCAGCGGATCGAAAATATGAGTCAGATGATCACCCCTACCAATCCACTTGTTTAATTCCGTAGCGGAATGAGCTCGTACAAACTGGCAACCAAAACAACTGTTATGTTTTACCATGATTAACGCAGGTTTTTATATCTGGCATATCTTATATACATCTATTTTACCCTATTTTACAGTTATAGGGAGAACTGAGGCAGTAACCTTGTTCCTTTTATTGTAACTGTTTCCAAAACAACCAGCTACCACCTGGTGCGGCTCCGCAGTCGTAGAATGGTCCCGATACTACGCGTGCGCTCATTGGTTACCTTGTGTTTATCAATGTCGGATGGAAAGGATGCTAACGAGACTCTGTCATGCTAAACGGTCACGTGGTACACGTTGAGTGACTGAGCTGGAGCGACATGTCGGAAAAACGCAAAGTTGCAAAAAGCAAGAAATGTATACAGAAGATAAGGGTTTTATTTATCGTGCTTTTCTTCGTCCACT
>JAOEHT020108918.1:0-12740 GCA_025448195.2 Parazoanthus atlanticus | reverse complement strand
TTGGTGTTTCTCCAAAAGGCCAAAACAGCCAACAGAAGTGATGTGAGAACTGTAACCAGAAAAAGTTTCGTTGTAGATATTAAAATTGCAGATGGCAAGTTCAAAAACTTGAATTAAAACTTCAACCGTCTGCTACTGTACTTCATGTACAGTACATGTACCTCTCGACGAAGAAATACAGTAAAAAAGCTCTAGTTTACGCATAAATCATCTTTTGGACCTTTTATTTTGATATTTGAAAAGAAAATTGTCACAGTGTTACAACTACTTTGTCTGTCATGGATTTTTAAAATGAGCCTTTGGAAGGAAATAATTGCCTTTGGTACTGTATGATGGAGACCTGCTGACTTGCTGCCATCTTCAAAATGCTCAAATAACTCTCGCAGTTTTGCCTAAAACTTTGCCACAATCTTGAAAACTACAACAAAGGTCTTGTGGGTACAGCTCGCGTGTCACTTCCAATGACTGTACATGTAAGGGTCAAAGGAGATCATTAATTTGCCATTTTGGTAATTAATACATACATGTATACTCATTTGAATCATTGTGTTCTTTCACAGACTGCACTGTATTACTTGTTTATGCTTTGTACCGGTGGCTTTCTGTGGCTCGTCACTTACTGGCGACCAGAATGGGGCTTGAAGATGATGTTCAGTCAGTGTCCTCTGTCACAGGCACAGAAGGTTCTGCTACAGGTATGTGTGAACCTGTCTGAATTTAAATTTTAGTTTTTAAAATAGACATATACTGCAAGCAGCCATACTGTCTTGAGTTCGTCATGTTGGTCAAGTCAAACCAGTTCACAAATGTTGAAGTGCAATTTCAGATTGGCACATCCCTCTGGTATTACACATTCAACATGTATCTACTATAGATGGCTGGAAATGACATTTTTCATATTTTGGAGGTGTTTTTGTTTATCATTTCAGTGTTCTAGCTCGCTAAAAAAATGAAAGGATGCTCTAATTTACATATCATTAATATTTAGAAATATCAAGTGACAACCTACAACTTCTCTGTACTTTATACTTTATACAACTTTATATTATAAGAAAGGTTTGTGATGAGAAAATGACAACTGAGGTGCTGCATGAAAACAAAAGGACGCTGAGAAAATTGACAGGGCACAGTGCCCTCTTGTTTTGGCCTAGCTAGAACACTGCATCTACATGTAACAACGAAAACAGTGTTTATAAAATATATTTATAAATTTACTTGTTTTTACAAAGTATAAAGTTCTAACACATTTTTATAGATCTGCGTGTCAGGGTTCTCCCCAGAACAGAGATAACAGAGTGGAGACTTATTAATATTCATGAGTAATAAAGCATCATCAACAATTATTTACAAATACACCAAAATACTGTAATTCATTTCAATTTATTTAACATTAACTCAAATAATGAGTCTGGTATTGAAAGTTCTATTACTAAGCATTCCAAGTGTTGCAAACTCTTTGAAAGAAATTCAAACTTAACTATGCAACCATTACTAATTTCAATTAATTTTTATGCTTCAAATTTTGGAACATCAGCCTGGTGGTGTGCGCGACTTTGTTCTTCACGAGCCCGTACAGCGACTCGAATGCTGCCAAGACTGCTTTCTTCTCCACAGAGATTCCTTCTTCAAACGCCTGCTTGACGCCACCGTTCATTTCTGATCTTAATCTGATTTGTTCTTGCTGAACAGCTTCATCATGCTGCTCTGATTTGGAGTGTCTTTCGACGATATCCTTTAATACGAAGACATTGGTTGGGCACTTAGCTCCACACTTGTTTTGGCGGTTTTCCGCTTTGTGGAACTTGCACAGCTTGCAGAACATCCCCGTTCGATCTTGTGTAGGCTCAAGCCAGGGATACTTGGCCTCCCACGCGCTGTTATAGCTATAATTGTGCTTCCCCCTCTTCGGTGTCTTTGTTGGAGTTTGGCTTTGTTGAGAATTCGGTGAATTCTGGTTTGATTTACTGCAGATTAGAACGATTGAGACAAGTCAACACGGATCGTATATTATTTTTCAAAATGCATCAAAACAATTCGATAAAATATTACTTAAACTGTCTTACAGATCGGAATTTTCAGATTCTCTCTCATCTGTCTTCGTCTTTTTCGCAAAGAAGTTGGTAATTAAAGCTTTTTTTGCTCTCCATCACGCATCGGTGTTTTGATGCAGGAAAACCCCCGATCGATCATATAATGCCACTTCATGCATTCCGTTGTTTAGGTTACGGATCATGTGATCTGCTCAAGCTGAAAAGAGTGGACTGGGCAGATATTTGAGTAATGGCGATCGAATCGTGGTCAATCGTGGTGATAAATCAAGGAAAAACATAATGTTCGTGCTCCTTTCTTACGAAAACATTTCAAAATTTTAACTTTTACAATTTTTCCTTTGAGAAGAACAGAGCAGCACTCAAGTAACGCAGAGCGGCGCAGTGCCGCGGTACCACTCTGTGGGGAGAACCCTGCATGTACTGTACAACAAAGCACATCAAACTGGACTCAAGTAGCTGATAAACAAGTGTGAATTTTCAAACTTATGTGAACTCAGTATATGTACATTTATTGTGCATTACATACTAGTTAACAGTGTTACATGCATACTGTAGTATCTAATAATTAGATGTTTATTCAGATCCATTAAAATAATTTATATCTACTGTATCTTAACACAGGGTGTCCAATCTAGACAAGCCTTTAAAACTATTTTTTTGGTTGCCCCACATACCCTACTTAATTCATTTTGCATGTACTTTATTTAATTCAGGGTTGCCACGGTCAGTGAAAAGTCAGGGAAAAACTAAATTTTTTCAAGGTCAGGGAAAAGTCAGTGAATTTTGCATTTGGTCAGGGAAATTTGGAATTCTGCCCAAAGTCAGGGAAATTTATATGATTTTGGATATTATAAGCAAGCATATTGAACATCTAAACAAAAAACTGAAGTTTAAATATGTGAAGCATGTTATGTTCTCTGTTTAAGGTCAGTGAAATATTGCTCTTACTACTGGTAAGGGAAAAGTCGGGGAATTTTTTTCATTCTGATGTGTGCCAACCCTGTAATTAGTATTTATAATATGTAAAATTAATATGGGTCAAGTAAAGATTGCTGTTACTGTTGTCAGTTGTTGTTCAGTTACATGTACTTAATTACTTATTAATTTATGTACAGGTTGTATAAACTATATTGATTCAATTAATTGTACATTGTACATACATGAATACTATTTATGACCATACACTGTATGCCAATCTGACTATATGTACAATCATATAGTTAACTTAGTTAGTACTTACAGTACTTAGTTTGATTTAATTTTGTGATTCTTGACTGTAGACATCATTTGGTTTCTGGTGCGTGGAGCTGGTGGAAACTGATCAGCTTGCCAAGGGAGGAAACAAAAGGTACAGGTACTGTCAGTTGTTTGTTGATCTGAGTTATGATCAGCAGTGTTCTTGCCAGGGCAAAACAGAAGGGTGCAGCATGCCTCTGCCTTTTCCAGCAGCCTTCTGTTTTCTGCAATGCCCTTCTGATTTTTTCAGCACTCCTCTGTTTCTTTAGAATTTTTGCTGTTTTTCTTGCTGTTAACTTCAAAAACAATGGTGCTTTTCTTTTGTTGTCAGAAGCAAATATGAGCACAAAAACTTTTAGCTTGTTTGAAAACCAAGAAATGCGAGACTTCAGTATTGTTGATCCACAAATAGGTTTCTGAAAATACAATTCGTGTAAACTACACTGTATATGAGCTTCATTGTATGCAAGAGATTCAGTTTGGAACTGAGTAGCCATAGTCCCAATTTGGGTCTAGACAAGTTTTTGTTTCACTTTTGAATGATGTTTTTAAATAAATAAAATTAATATAAATTACTGCTAGTATTTATAATATTTTTATTAAGTTAGAAGAACTGTTAAACTAAATTGGGAACATTTGAAATACTGTATATTAAACAATTATGATTCTTTAGAAAAAGGTTTAGATATGTCAATTGTCTCGAGTTTTTTCTATCCGTGAGGACAAGGTTGTACAATGTCAGAAATTAGACCAACAATTAAATTACGTGCTGTGCATGTACATGACTATAGAAATTATATTATTTGGTAGACTGAATAGACACAAGATTAAATAAATGTGTGGTATAAAATGCAGTGGTCCAACTAGTAAATTTTGGGAATGTTTAATATTCACTTCTTCAGCGAACTTGGCTGTGTTGTAAATGGAGGCAGTCCCAGTGTTACATGTACACCATCTGATACGGGTTTTGTCACCGAGGATTGTCTCAGCAGTGATGGCAGTGAAGGAGAGATGGAAGTGAGTGTCGTCCAACATGATTTGTACACAGTCACTATATACTGTATCATTCCTATTTCAGGTTCCTGGATCACTTGGTCCCTCACAGGGAGCTCCTACATGTACATCTTGCATGTGTCCAATAAAATGATAAAACTATAAATTTACTTTTTGTTCCTTCCTACTGTTTTGCAAGTGCTTTTGAACCGTTTTTCTCCTGGCAGGTTGATCAGTCAGCGAGCTGCATGGTCTGGGTTTTGTGGGTCTAGGTACAGTACAAGAGTCATTCAGAGGTCATTGGGAACCATTGGCATCTTTTATTTTTTCGATTATTTGGATGCATTCAGAATTAGTCGCATCGTTTTTTATTGTTATTCTCATACCCAAACCCACAAAAAGCAGACCGCTAGTCTTGTCAATCAATTGAGCCTCGGAGAAAAACACTCACAAAACAAGAGGTAGGAACACAAGGTAAATTTATTGTTTTATCATTTTAATAAACACATATAAGATGAATATAGGGGCTCCTGTGGTCCCTCGGAAAGAATTTAGTATGGGCAAGTATTATGCAAGCACTGGTACTCAATTAGGCATACAAACAAAATGCACTTAAATTATACATCCAAAGTATCCTCTTAATTGTTTGAACAGTGTATTTCCGTTGCACTCAATTAATTTAATTTGTACAGGACAGTGTAATCCAAATGTTCGAGTACTGTAGCTTAAATAAAATTACAGGTATATGCTAGATAAAGACAACAGTAAAACGATAATGCAGACAATCCATGCTTTAAAAGTTACATCAACTCTTCACTCGACCCTGACTAAATTACTTAAACTATTTCCAGAGCTGTGAAATGCAGTTAAACTGAGTGGCTATTGTGAATTATGACAAAACCACTTACTTCATACATTCACTTGTCTATTTACAGTACTTATATACATGTACCTGTATACATGTATTGTATTAACCTTTTGATTGAGCCTTTAGAATCTTTGATTGTGGCCACAGTACAGCATATTCTAGAATTTTATTTTACTGGCAACCTGCCATGCTTGTGTACTTAATAAAAACATTCTTAACTACTAATTAATATAATTAATTTAGATGATGTCAATACATTTAAAGTACTATTGTATAATCATAGGTTATACTGTACATGTATGTGATAACCTAAGAAGCAATGATTTTTGGATAATCTGTATATTAATATGCATGACAAATATTTATTCTCTTTCAGAGTCTTCTAAGAGCTGCATCTAACTCTGTGAGTTAACAAATCATTTGTTCATAATACTCATCTCTAACTGAAAATACTGATATATATAAAATACTGATATTTGTATGTATAATACATGTATACACATGGTTTGTTCACCTCCTTAATATCCTTTTTTCTATAAATGTTTTTTTTATTGCCTTTATACACAGATAGTTACAGGTTGAGATTTATATTACAGAGATTTGATTACAGTTGACAGATTACAGTAGCTAGCACCAAACTACAATGTTAATTTATTTACATATAAGTATATGCGTGTATGCGTTATGTGTTCGAGGTCTAAGGATTATTACGTATCGTGGACCATTTTAAGTGAAAATTTTCTTCACAACTGTTTTTCACTGAAATGTATTTCTCAATTTGGTATGCATAATCAATTTCTAATTTAAAGGCATTGTATATTGGAATCGTTTCTTGTAATTTAGATTTATAAATAAACTGCTTTCCAAGAATAATAATATGGTTGACAGTAGTGGGACATTGTTTTCTAGTATCTCCTATGAAGACTCTTTTTAGAGTTAGTGATCCTTAAGTTCCTGGAAAATGCCTTAAAACTTATAAAATCCTTTGCTGACCAGTATTTGCCAATTTTATGTTTTGAATGCACTTGGGCTATATGAACCTATAAGACATGGCATTGTTAGGGTGGAAAAGAGTACGGTTCATGGAAAACCTGGGAATTCATAATTTTACAACGTTTTCCAGGCCTGGAAAGTCATAGAATTTTATTGTGGGTCATGGTATTTAGGTAAGTCACAGAAAATAAGCATTGGGGCCTGCACAGCCAAGTAAAATAGTTGTACAGTAGATAACTATTAGTTGTTAATAACAAAAAGTAAACCTTAACTAAAAATCCCAGGTGTGTCCCAAGTCGTTGATTACAAACTGTCAAAAGTCTTGTTACTATTATGGACAACTAATGAGTTTTCCCTTTCAAGAGGAAGAGTATTTTTGTTATTGATAACTAACATATGACTGTCTTTCACATTAACCAATTTGTGATGTCCTGGGAATGACATGCATAGTTAGGCTAGTTACCATATTAGTTGTTGATGACAAATTAACTGATCTATCATATGTGGAAAAGCTGTATTGAGCACTAATACAGTGTACAATCGGGTGGCTACAAGTTTGTCATTTTTCAGTTAGAATTTTGTGTAGAAAATTGCACTGTTTCACTGATTTCTTTATTGGAAACTACAGCTATACAGTACATGTTAGTAGAAAGTGTCCTTATAAATGTTCTCAAGTAATTTTGTTCTTAAGAGGAACCATTTTGTTGCAAAAATGGAATTGAAAAGGTAATTTAGATGAAATTAAATATATTTATTTAACTAGTAATTCAATAATTGCCAATTCCCGTCCTCATTGTGGTTAGTGAATCTGTTAAAATCACTTTCATAAAGTTGTTGAGCTTGCAAGTTATTTACATGTACAGTTTTCAATTGATATACATCGTAACTTTGCAGTTTTTTGTCCGTTGATCTATAGGCAGGGAAAATAAGATACTTTGTTCACAGACACCTGAAATACACGTGGAATGAAGAAGAAAAGTCATTTTCACTTTTGAGGTGAGTAGAGTTGCAGTTAAATCTAGCTCAGAGCTGCTGCTGCTGCAAAAATCTGATTACATGTATATAGTCAGAAACATAGTTAGAAATATACTCTCTGTTACATTTACGATATACATGTATATACCCAATACGAGAATCTGTGGGTTAATCGCAATTACTATATGACACAGATACTTCACTCGTTCTGATTGGTTCTTGAGCAGTCTGGATCCTCCATAATACCCTCGGTCAATACAGAAAGGCATCAGTTTGATATTTCCCATAAAGACCTCACTCTCGGTTAATAAGTAGTTAAATTGTTGTGATTGTATTCACTTGGTGTACAGTGCATAGATGAAATTTATGTTGTTTACCTTTAGTTTGAGAGCTTAGTAAATTATTTATTACATATTTTCAATAACAGGTTGATTCATTTTTGAATAGTGCAAATAGAAATATTATTAAGATCCAAGGGGTCCACGCCTTCATCACAAGTAGACTTGACTATTGTAATAGTCTTAGAACTGTAAGGCTTACATGTACATGACACTCCTACATGTATATCTAAGCTTCAGTGTGTCCGTGTGGTCTTAATCTGTGCATCTAAATTCTGCCAGATGACATCTCTTCTCAAACAACAACATTGGCTACCCGACAGGCTTGAGATCACTATTAACAAGTTGCTACTCACAATCAAAGTTCTTCATCAAATGTCTCCACCCTACCCGTCTGATCTCATTTTTGTAGCAGGCTGCTCTACCTGGCCATTGCAATAGACCTTATGCATAATACGCCCCAGTGACCATAAACAATAACTTCAAGTCGAGGTCAAATTCCAAGTTCTCCTACATTTGCTGTTTTTCAGCCTTTCTGGCCTCGACTCGAAGTTTTTGTTCATGGCCAGCGGGGCGTATTATGCATTCGGTATATCTTGGCAGCTCTAACCATGGCACCCTTCTTTCCTATCCTCATATAAAGTCAAAGAAAACTCTTGCTGACCGTTCATTCATGCTTGCTGCACCTACATGTACTTTATGAAACGATCTCCCTTCTGACATATTGCATCAGGACCACAGAAACCTTTGCAATGATAAATTTAAATCCAAGACTCATCAATTTAATATTTAACAATGCTTTTGATTGACTTATTTAATTGTTATCCGCATTGAGCATCATTAAAATGTGCATTATACAGTAATTGCCATTTTATTATTTTTATTATTATCTAACAATAATCTCCGCTATCATGCAATTTGGTTTAGTAAAATTGCCTGCGAACATTATCTACATCAGCTTAATTGATAGTACAACTTAGAGCACCGGGAAAGCAAAAACCAAAAAAGGATCAAGACCCTATCTATCTGTATCTCAAGTCACATTTTAAATGATTTCTCTCTTGTTGTTGTCTCCATTTTCCAAATGACGAAGACTTCAAAAAATCAAACTATAAACTAGTGCTGAAATACACAGTATAGCTTATATATGTGTTTATTTTTTTTCAGTCTCGAAATATCTTGCTACTTTTAAACGTATAACCTAAGCATCTGAGCGTGATTAACATTACTTTTCTTTATCGCTCCCACTGTTTTCTTTCTATAAAGAGGATAGAAAAAATCCCTGTAAATATGGTAATGCTCTAATTTTTCTTTTCTTTCTTGCTCCAACCCCTTTTATTTTAGTCTGGAGAAGAACGCTGTAACAAACATATTAATAATAAACAAATAAATTTTAAAAAGTTGCCTTTGCGCATTGTGCTTCACGCGTTTCAGAAGTCAACCTATTTTTAAGTGACTGTAACAATGTAGTAAAAAGGGGTAAAGTTAAACATCAAACAAACATATTTTGATGTGTTTACCATTTGTCTTAGAAATTACTGATATGTTATTAATTACATCAGTGCCTACATTTCCACTCAAAGCTCTGTATAACACTGTGGTTTATATATGACTCAGTGTTTTTGGCATTTTTTATTTAGCTTAAAGCTTAAGTGTTTTACATCTCTACAATGTACAAGTACCTTTTGTGTATTTACATTTTTGGGAGTTTTGGTTTCTTTTGCTTATTATTTTATAACTAGCAATTAAAATTCTTATAAATATTTATAGTATGTGCTTGTGAGTTGATCTTTACGGTCCTGTTATACATGTCAACAGATCACTTGATCACCAAATCACACCCACAAGAATTTATGAGCATGCTACAGGACTTGCTTCAACAGAAGTTGCCAGAAGGTAACATTTGCAAACTTGTTGTGTACATGTACGTGTGTGTGTGGGTGTGTGTGTGTGTGTGTGTGTGTGTGTGTGTGTTGCAAGTGTGTGTCTAGTGCGAGACCGTTGACATGATGGAAACTAGTATCTGTGGGTACTTCCTGCCACGTACATGTATGGCGAAATATGTAAGCAAATAAATGAAAGCGGCAACAACAGAAATCGACATTGTGTTATCTTGTAAAGACATTGGTTTCTTACTTTCACTGTTTCATGCGAGGCCGAGTACAAGATGTCATGTTTAGTAGTCTGTGAGCCAGGAAGAAACAACAATAACAACATCTTTATTTAGAAACTCAGCTTATGGACAAAGTTCCTTTTTTCGAGTCCGTCTATCTTGATTTGAATGCTTGTTGAATCAACGAGAGATGTTTATCTTGGCAAGGTTGGGTGACGAGCTGATGTAATAGTAGCTATTAGTTGTTTGTCATTGTGTTTTGATGAAGAGCTGTTGCTTGAAACATCAGTGAGATTACCAACCTCGTTCATGAATGACCGTTGGTAGAAACGAATGGTTTTCTTTACTGGCCAAGTGCTCGTATCGGTAACCTGGGGAAGTTCGTTACTGGCCGGACGAAGGTTTTGTAAACAATCGTTCAGGAATGTAATTCAGTTTTTACCTAGTAAAAAAAGTAATATATTTGCAAATGACAGTGCCTTTTTATTCTTCTCTTTTCCCAAGGCAAAAAATCTATGGACCAAACAGAATTGATGTTGAAGTGAAGTCATATTTTAGATTGTGGTTGGAGGAGGTAAGGGATAGATCCAAGTTACTTTTTATATAGATTTGATGTAAGTACTTAATCAAAGGAGAGTCCGGGAAAGGAGTTAGTCAGATAAGATAACAAATCCAAACTAGATACTCAAATTACATGTGCGTGTTCACATATCCCTTGATTTTGTTGATGACTTGGGGGATTGGAGGGAAGATTTAACAAGGAAAAATAATTGTTAGAACGCAACAAACACTGCTTCTAAGCGAGCAAGTGCCACTCCTCTGATAGCATACAAGCTGGCGGTTCGTCGATTGAATGTTAACTCCAAAACCTAGTCTTAAACTTTCTTCTAAAAGACCACGTGTCATTAAATGTCAACTAAACCCGGCGTGGCCAATCGAACGAAATCGAACACTTTTTCAATCGAACTTTTAAAATCGAACGTAATCGTTCGATTACGTTCGATTATGTTCGGTAATCGAACATAATCGAATTCACTGAAAAAATATTGGCTCAATCGAACACAATCGAACGTTCGATTATCGAACTCATGATTATTTCATTCAAGTAGGCGCAATACTTGCTGTCATCGCCGATTTTTATCTATTTTGTGTTTTCGGTACATTGAACACACTTGCGCACATACGGAATCGGCCTATACTGGAGAGGAGGAGAGAATGGGGCGAGAGTAGACATCAATACTGGGGTCGGTATGTTTTCTTCCCGGGTTTTTATTTCAAAATTATTTATTTATTCAATCCTCCCTCTCTGCTATGCTTCATGGCTTGTCTCCTTTCGAGTATTGCCCAGGTGTATACGCACCAGATTTCACTCTCTGCCGATGGTTTTGGAACCATACTTTGACCTATAAAGACACAAGAAAAGCGGAATGCATTTTAGTCCCGGATAAGTTACCTTGAGAAAAAATTGCCACTTCTCCTGCCCTGGGACTTGTGGACTGCTAAAACAACTTGCAAATCTTGTACCGGGTATTAAAATCACTCGAAAGCTCCGGAAAGCTAAATCGTATGATCAGCGGGTATTCATCCTCAGGAATTGCGAGGATAATCGATAATCCCCGGACAATCCTCCATAATACTTCATATTCCGGGCATATTACATTTATTCGACTTATTCAGAACAATGTCCCGAGAGCATTTACCCTGTTTACCAAATACAAGGGTTTACAAATACAAATTGTACTGGAATCGCTAAGCATCGGATAATCTGACGGACGAATACATGTAAAGTGAAAAGTGAAACAGTTTTTGCTTGGAACAGTAAATAAACAGTGACAAAAACAGAAAAAGGAACAAAATCGAATTTAATCGAACATAATCGAACGTAATCGAACGCAATCGTTCGATTAAGTTCGGTAATCGAATTCACGCAAAAGTTTGCGTTCGATTATGTTCGATTGCCGAACACAATCGAACGATTGTGTTCGATTACGTTCGATTAAGTTCGATTATCGAACGTTCGATTGGCCACGCCGGGAAGAGAAAGGGTCCCGGACCGGACATTTGTGGAAGTTTTCATGCGATTTCTCCTTACTGGATAAAGATAATGACACCAGATTTGGCGACTTTTCCTCCAATTTTATAGCGAAGATGTCGCATACATTTGAAGGCGATGCCATTTAAGCTGTTGCCATGGCAACCATAAGTCGAGACGTCACTCTTTCAATTTTATTGAAAATGGCGACTTTAATTTCTTGAAAACACAAGTTTTATTGGCATTTTAATCGTTACTTTTACGGTCAATTTTGGTAATTTCGTTTTAAGGTGGGCAGACAGCAATGCATTATGGCAGTTTTTATTTTTATTTTAGAAATTGTGCGAGTTTTCACATGTTTCTGCAGCAATATCTGATTTGTGTTATTATTTATATTTGATAGTACCATGTATTTCTGCCAATTTTTTGTGGTTATAGCAACAACAACAAAAGAAATATAGGGGTTTTCAGTTGTTGCCATGGCAGCCGATTTTGTTCTTTTAAAGTCAAATCACTTTTATGCAGTCAAATCGTAGTAATTTATTTTCATGTGCAAATATTTGGTTGAATAAACTTCACTGCTGTCTGTCTAGTACAAAAAATTGAACAATAGCATTTTAATGACTATGGTTAGTGCAATGTATCTTTGGACATTTCAAAATGGCGGCCTCTTTAAGTAAAATATTGACTTTTGCATTTTCTTTTCATTTTATTAGCATCTCCTAACTGGCAATTGTTAAGAAATGTCCCTAACAGCTATAAAACACAGGTTAGCCTCAAAATAAGCTACTCAAAACGTGATAATTACACTGCTAAGGGGTATTTTAAACAACAATCTCATTATGACATCATGATGTCATGATGACAAAGAAACTTTTAAGTTTAAAAATACCAAAAGTGTTAAAGAAGTTGAACCTTTAGATACACTTTTACTTCGTTATTTCTCAATTATCGCAAAAATCTGACAGAAACAGATAAGATGTGAAAACAGGCTAATGATGTCATTGTGATACCATCACCAGGTGCATAGCCAGCCATTTGAGGCCTGTAGGCCCGGGCCTACAAATTTACTCTATAATTTACTCTCAAACCCCTAGAAATGCGATTTCACACACTCTATTTTCAAAAATTATCTTGTGCG
>JAOEHT020108917.1:0-21059 GCA_025448195.2 Parazoanthus atlanticus | reverse complement strand
GGGGCTGTCGGCCCCTCCTCTAAATCCGCCTCTGTTTCAGTAGAGCGACAAGAAGAAGCTATAAATTACTTCGGGTCTTACGTTCACAAACCCACGTGCAGTGTAACATCCTCGCGATCTGTAATTAATTGTTTATGTAATAGCAGTAATCGAAAAACAGAGAACGAGACCAAACTTATCATGAGTTACATTAAAACACCATGCATAGTAGTAACACTTTCTTACAATCTGCAAAGGATATCCATAAAGTAACTCAAATGCTTTAATGGTGTACTTCTAAATCAGCGCTGTGCGCTATATACTAGAAAGGGCGGTGCAACTACAGAATAAATATAAAAGATACTCAAATTTATTAGTGACAAAATAACAAATTAACTTAGAAGGGTCGCTAGATAGGGGGATGTGACTGAAATACAAAGAAATCATGTGTGATTTAGTTTGAGTTTAGTACGACCTTCACTATCTACAAAAAGTATCAATAAAAACTGCAAGAAAGTGGAAAAACATTCACCTGTTTATAAATGTCAGCACAATTTACGTGAGTAGTACGATAAAAAGCTGCAGAACCTGGTCACATTAACAAAATTATTGTGTCAATCAAATTCGAAAACTTGCGTAATGGACGGCAAGTCTTCATATCCTAAAAAGGTATTCGTGTGGGCACAACAAGGCAATAGCACAAGAATAGTATATCTTAGCTGGTTTATGTTAGGTGAAATAAGACGACAAGTCTTACAATCTGTAAATATATCCGTTAAAATTGTAATAATCTCCACTGGTCACCCCACGATATTACATTAGTGAATGTAGAAGAACAAAACTAGAAAACATCATTTCGATATATTCAATCAACATAGACAATGGTAGTGTTCAACAACCTAAGTTCAACAAAATAACATGACTTCAACAACGTTAAATCAAAGAAAGCTGTACAAGGAATTGCAAGATGAATCTGGAAACTCACTTTGATTCAGCAAAATGCATGTATTCATAACGTGTAGTTTATATGAATGCAATAATGCACTACCGAAGAAATTTGCATAAATACAGGCATTAATATTTGAATCTCACGTTCAGCAAATGATACGTGTTCAATGCAAAACCATGCAACTGGAAACTTACGTGCAGCATGATGCCACATCTTCATAACCTGTAGCACTGTAAGCAAAACCAAAGGAACATGTATGGCAAGTCATTAAATTCTGTCGAAACTTACGTGCATCGAGATAGATGCCGTCTCAAGTCTGCAAAAATTATTGCACAATTGCAACTATGTAACAACCAAATAATATATGCATTTATAATTTAACAAGTTACAAGACCAAAGAAACATGAATGGCAAGTCATTAAATTCTGTCGAAACTTACGTACGAGACTGCAAAAATATTTGCACAATTGCAACAATGTAACAATCAAATAATTTATGCATCCATTTATAATTGAACAAGTTGCAAAACCAAAGGAACAAGTATGCCAAGTCATTAAATTCCGTCGAAACTTGCGTGCATCGAGATGCCGTCTTTAGGTCTGCAAAAAAACCTCTGCACAACTGCAACAACTAGATAACTTATGCATCCATCAATAAATTGACAAGTCATAAAACAAAAGAACAAGTATTGCAAGTTACTAAATCACTCGAAACTTACGTGCATCGAGATGCCGTCTAAAGTCTGCAATTAATGCACAATTGCCACAATGTAACAACCAAATAGTTTATGCATCCAATTAAAATTTAACAAGTTACAAAACCAAAGGATCAAGTGCGATAATTCTTCCGAAACTTGCGTGCATTGAAATGCTGTCTCGAGTCTGCAAAAAAGCTTTGCACAGTTGCAACAACCAACTAATTTATGCATCCATCTACAAATTAACAAGTTACAAAACCAAAGGAGCACGTATTGCAAGTTATTAAAGTTCAGTCGAAACTTACGTGCATTGAGATGCCTTCTTTATGTCTGAAATTTTTTTTTGCACAATTGCAACAATATAACAGCCAAATAATTTGTGCATCCATTTAAACTTAACAAGATACAAAACCAAAGGAACATGAATGGCAAGTCATCAACTTCAAACGAAACTTACGTGCATCGAGATGCCGCCTCAAGTCTGCAAAAATCTTTGCACAATTGCAACAATGTAACAACCAAACAATTTGTGCATCCATTTATATCTTAACAAGTTACAAAACCAAAGAACATGTATTACAAGTCATTAATTTCAGTCGAAACTTACGTGTATCGAGATGCCGTCTCAAATCTGCAAAAATCTTTGCACAGTTGCAACAATATAACAACCAAATAATTTGTGCATCCAGTTATAACTTAACAAGTTACAAAACCAAAGAACATGTATGGCAAGTCATAAATTTCAGTCAAAACGTACGTACTGCTTAATACAATTTAAATAAACATCGCAAGGTATTGATATCTGATCAAAACATAGACCGCTCGAATTAGGAAAAGAGTTGCATTTAAATTCCTTCTTTTTAAAGACATCTCCACAAATCCCCTCATTACCAACAAGATTTAGAAGATAGCACCTCATGCAGTCAACAGTAATGCAAGACATTACACTGGCACACGACTTACTGACTTTGGCCAATCCGACGCCATGTCTTTACACTCTGCAAAGTTATCTGTTTAAATGCAAAAATGCAATGGCGCAACAATAGTTTCGGAATCGCTCAACTCTTTACAGCACTATATTATCATGACATGAAGAGCAAAACCAGGTCTTCGTACCTGCAAAATTTCCGTACAAATGAAAACAATTCTTCACAGTGTTACAGGGGAATAATTGTATATGCACCACAATGCAATAACACGGTCAGAATAAGTTAAGAAATATCATTACTTCAGTATCATTAAATACGATCAAAACAAACATCGCAAGTTTGTGATATCAGATTACACAGAGTACAAAGATATAACTCCCACAAATAAGAAGAGCAGTGCAACGAAATACCACACTAGAGACGGGGAAAAATCTACATCGATAGGATGCGGGCATTAATACTCAAAACAACGGAGTTATTTTTCCAATTCTAACGACTTTCATTTTACTGAGGCAAGTTTAAGGATTGCCAAGCATATGCACCGGTAATGTATCGGCCGAAACGTTTTGTACGTCTTCTTTTGGATTTTGTAGCAGGCGAAACAATACAAATGAACTGAAAATGAAACTGAAGACATGCTAGTTTGATCAAGTTAAAACATAAGTACTAGGGTTAAATGTTCGGATTCATGTGCTATCTCGGGAGTGGCATTGGTACTTTAGAAACTATTAACATTTTCCCTATCCCCCCACCACCGCCAAGGTGTGGGTCTAAGCACCTCTTCCAAACCAGTTTAGTACGTAAATATCAACAGAAACGAAATAATTTACTTAACATATTACACTGGTACATGACTTACTGACTTTGGCCACCGCACCACAGTGGAGTTTCTGAGCCAAGCCACGATTAGAACACAACTACACACGTTTTACAGCTCAGACAACACACAACGAATATGCCAGCTGTCAGTCGCTTGCGTGTCCAACTCTTCAGACTGAAAGAAAGTATTTCAAAGCAAAAGGCAAAACGACTCGCCAACACTTAACTCGCTTCAACAAAACCAATTACATAATGCAGCGTTAAGAGGGTCTTGGTAACAGATTCACACTTACTTTAATTGGTGTAGGAACTCCAAAATTCCAATACACAATTAAAATGACACTTTCGTTTAGGCAAATGCGCTCATGTATAAGTTGGGTTATCAAAAAGAAGAAACAGTGATAATTCATAGCAAATACTTTAGGATATTCGATAAATGTACAGAGAGTAGCAAAGTTAGTTGAAGAGACGAGAGTAATTGGTTAAATTTATTACATTCACAATTTATAGCATTGATTTGCAAGTTCATAAACAGCACTGGTTTTTAAATAAGGAAAAGAAAGCATCAAGTCAATTACATTCATGGAAACTTACGTAAAAGACGTTGCCATGTCTTCACAGTCTGAATCTGCAAATTTATTTGTTTAAATGCAAGAATGCACGGGCACAACATCCATGAAATCTCTATTTTAAAACACTTCATATACATGACATAACGTGCAACGTCAGGTTTTCATACCTGCAAATTTATCCATACAAATGCGATCAACTCTGCACATTTCCCCACGATGTTGCGTAGTAATAAATGAAGATGCATGACAGTGCAATAACACAAGGCCAGAACACGTTAAAAAATCACAATATTTCGGTGTAATTCAAATGCTATTCAAACAAACAAACATCGCAAAGTATTGGTATCAAAACATACAACGCACGAAGCTATAACTTCCCGAAATAAGAGCAGTGCATACAAATACAACCCTACAGCTGGAACTGTAAAATTCCAATACCCCATCACTGTACGACAACGAAAAACAGTGAAAACTTAACGGATATTTTTAAAGCGTTTATTGTGCATCACCAAATCAAACCTGAACCCAATGGATGAACCGCAAGCGCCAAAGCTGGTAGACCTCGTCCCTGACTGGCCTAGCAGCACATTCCATAAATATTGTTACGTGTTCACGGTTTTCGTAAACGCACAGTAAAAAGACACTTTAGTTCAGGCAAATTGAGCAACTACATTTATTTGTTCTTTCTTATTATTTATATCAACAAATTAGTTACTTTAAGTTCATCTCTGTACAACTTGCAACACTGGTATAAGTTGGGTAATCAAAAAGATCAAACCCTGATAATTCACAGCGAATCGTTTCCTCTGACGTGTTAGCGAGTTGCAAAGATCATTCAACAGAGAAGAGCTTGGTAGTTTTATTACATTCACATTTCAAAGTATCGAAGGATAAGTGTAAACCGCAAAAGCATTCATATAAGTGGAAAGTCACAAATGGTATCATCAAATAGATTACATTCAGAAACTTACGTACGAGACGTTGCCATGTCTTCACAATCTGCAAAGTTATTCGTTTAAATGCCACAACAACATTTCGGAATCTCAAATTTTAAACATTTTATTGACAATCAAGAAGCCAGGTCTTCGTACCTGCAAATTTATGCATACAAATGCAATAAACGCTACAATTTTAGTCCACAATGTTACACAGTAATAATCGTACAAGTAGAACAACGTCATAATATAGAGCCAGAACGGATAGCAAAGTATCATTATTTAAGTGTCATTTCAACAAAATTTAAGCAAACATAATATGAATTTGTATAACAATATACAAAGCTACAACTCCCCGAAAGAAAGAAGAGCAGTGCATCCAAACACCACCACGAAATTGTAAAAAAGTTCAGGGAGACATATCTTCAACACATTTCATTGTTTAATGACATTTTAGTTTTATGTTAGAAGAATATTGTAAAGATTACCAGTCAATATGTATCCACTTTTGCAGCTGTTTCACATTTTCAGTTCTCATCTTTGATTAAAGGGTGGGATTTGGTATTTTTAATAAAGTTAGTGTTCAAGGGGATTTGGTGAGCTGAAATAAGTATGTCAAGGTTCTCACGAATGAAATCGGATTTTTAGAAACGTTAACATTCATTCCCAGTTCTCAAACAATTTCTTCTTTATGAAAGCATCATAACAAATTCCTTCGTCATCAACATGATTTAGGTATGAGAATTGTTTCTTTTCGACAGAAAAAACACCAACAATGTTTTACTCAAGACATTACGATGGCACATGACTTACTGACTGGCAAATTCACACCAAAGTGGAGCTTCTGAGCCAGGCAACGATTAGAGCAAAATTGTAGACGTTTCCCAACTCGGACAACACATAACGAATATCCCGGCCACTGGACGCTTGTGTGCTTCAAAGCAAATGGCAAAGCAACTCACCAAATATCTAAATCAGCTCTTAAACGCAAAATGTAGATTTAAAAAGTTCAGTAACCAACAATGACATATTTATCATAAATTAGAAAAGGTACTTCAAGCAACAATTTCGTTCAGGCAAATGCTGTAAAATAAAAATGTTCTTCATCAGAACCTTTTTGGTTACTTTGTGCATAACAATGTTTACCTCATAACATTGGTAAAGCACTGGGTCGCCAAAATGAAGAAAGTGATAAATCAAAACAAATGATTTGGAACTATCACAGAATCCTTCGAATCAGACATCTGATTGACGTATCAATGTAGAATAGCAAAGTTATTTCATAAGATAACTTAGTAATTACGTTTAGATAGCGCAATTCGCAGCAATGTACATTTTAGAGTTGACTGGGTTACACAGTGTCTACAGTGCACCTGTAGTGGTGAATTGTCACTGGCCATCCCTTCCTTCCTACTACAAGTGTTGCTTCATCCACTGAAAAGGAATGGCAAGCAAGCAAACAAACAAACAACAAGACAACCCCAAGGGGAATAAAATGCGTACGCTTTAATATCATCATCATCTATAAATGTCAAGGTTCAATGAAAACAATGTACAAATACAGCAATATTCAAAATTACAAGACAGCATGTTACTAAAATAATATTCTGCATAAAAGCAATGATGCCCCATTTACGAGTAGGCAGGAAGCAATGATGCTAAGAAAATGGAATTCTTGTGAAGTATTATAGAACACTCGATCAGTTTCCTCTGATATAAGCATTATTCATCATTTCTTGACATCTGTAAATGAAAAAAGGGGAAGAACACAACGTCAGTGGAAGCACTGGTGACCTCCCATACACAAGCTTTTTGGCGACTCAGGAGTCGTCCATCAGGCAGGGAAAAGAAAGGGTGCGAGAGAGCTTCAAGATTACTTTTTTCTCCCGTCACCTAGCATTTTCCCTCACTCGATGGACTGCCCCTGGGTTTCCAAAGATGATACACAAGCACGGAAGTCGTTAAAAAGTATTTCTTCTCAAATAAGTTCATCATCTCGATATAGTCTACAGCTGATATGATTATAGTACTTTTGATTTACAAATAACAAACTTATTTAGCAACAATTGTCAAGGTAAATCGTTCCATTTAAAACAAAACTTAGGTAGCAGACACTTAAAGAAAGATGCTGAAGTAGTTCTAACATGAAGCACTTGAAGATACCCGATACATGCTACACGAAGATCTGAAAGTCAACACTATCAATTACAGAACCATTAAACAATCCAAAACAGAAGAAAAGTCAACAAACCATGACATGGTTACAAATCTCAAAGTAGCATAGATGAAGTAATATTCAAATCTTACTAAAATAATGTCCTGCATAAAAGCACGATGTCCCCATGCACAAGCGAGCAAGAAGCAATGATGCTAAGAAATGGAATTACCAGAAAGTATACTAAGTGACTTACTATCCAGTTATAATTTATCAAAACCTGGCTTGAATGAGCATTTAGATAACAAATATTTAATTTAACTACTGTTGTATACAAAAATACAGACAATTTTAAGGCACAAGGAGTGCAGCCACAGTTAAGATATAATGCCGCTTTGCCCTTCCACCTTTGATTTTGTAGGTAAACAGGTGGAATCGAAAGGAGATTTGAAAAAGATGGTCACTAGGAGATACCAACCCAGAATGTAAGGTATTCCATCTAAAGTAGAAGAAGCACTGACTTTCCTCGAATTGCTAACCTCCCACACCACAATTTTCTCTATTTTATCAGAGAAACTACTAGAATTACTTGATGGCTTGAGTCAACTCCAATCTTACAGTTTGCTCCCAGGATACAAAACTTCAAATCGCTATTTGCCTAAGGAGAAATCCCCTAGGATGATTCTCCACATAAAATATAAACCCCCAAATGTTGGGAATCAATGTAGGTTTCTGGGCAGCGACCTACCCACCCCTCCCCTAGACCCAAACCTAAACCTAAACCCAACCCCAACCTTGACTGTAACCCCAAACTAAGGGAGGGGTAGGTGGGTAGTTGCCGAGAAACCTACATTGATATAATGTACGTACCTTGGAACTCTGTAGTTACTTTTGCTGCGGTTGCTGTTGTTGCGGAGGTTGCTGTGCACCAGGTTGCGGCTGCTGCTGCAGCTGACCAGGGACACCCGGTTGCTGTTGCTGTCCTGGCTGTGCGCCATATGGATAGTAAGCGGCATAGCCCTGCTGTCGGTAGTACTCTGCCCAAGCGGCAGAGTAATCTGGTTGGCTGGTTGCTGTTTGTGTTGTCTGACCGGCTGTGCTGACTGCTGCATGGAAAATACATCACAGATAAGCAAAAAGCATCCCTATTGAAGTAACACCCTTGCGTATAAGAAACTTCATGCACTCAATGCAAAATAACCTGTTTAGCCACATATTTGGAAAGGTCAGTTTCAAGGTTCCCTTGCAAGACTCAAAGAACATACACCACTTTCATAATTTGCCCCAGAGACCATAAGCAATAACTTCAAGTCGAGGTCAAGTTCCAAGTTCTCATACATTTGCTGTATTTCGGCCTTTCTGGCCTCGACTCAAAAGTTTTTGTTCATGGTCACTGGGGCGTATTACGAAAGTTGTCTATAACTAACCGCTTAGATTAACTAATATTATCATTATCATCATCATCATCATCATTATCAGCACCATTACTTTCTCCATCATTATCATCATCATCACTATCATCGTCATTGCTGTTATCGTTATTGTCACCGTTATCATCATCATCATCATTATGCATTGCACTGATAAACTGCTTCTTTTAGTTACAAACCCGTTTTAAACTAACCAAAACTCCCATCTTTTCCTGGTTCTTACTGTAGTACATAAAGTGTATTTCCAGAATTTAATACCAAGGAGCTTATTCCAATTTTGTGTCAGAAGGCAACACCACTTCGAGGGTTATTTAATGAGCTGGGTGTGTAATCAATCCTTAAGATAACTTCAGCCAGGAAGTAAAATTTTTGGCATCAAATTTTCAATTGTAAGATGGCTGAATGTAAACCAATTTGGCTAACATTTTAGAGCTTTTGACTGCGTAAAGATGTAACCATCCCCCTACGCATGTTATGTCAATTACTCAACAAGCCTCATTTTCTCAAACTCTGGCTTGTGCATACTGTTTATCGGGTAATCTTTTCATTCTCAGTGCTCTGGGACTTAGGTTATTATAAAATTCATAAGTCTGAACTTTAAAAAGCAAGGCTTGGGGGTGAAATTAGCTAGTCTGAAGTACCAGTAAACACTAATGGGGCATATTGTGTACTGAAATACGTACGTTTTTCAATCAAATGAATGAAATAGGATATCTTACCAGGTGTCTGTCCACTTGCGGCAGCAACTGCTGCTGCAGCTGCCTGTTGCTGGTACAACTGCTGATAATAGGCAGCCCAAGCTGCTGAATAGTCTGGCTGAGCTGGCTGGCCGGGCTGGCCCGCTACAGACAGAATAAAGATAAAATGGGAGTGAAAACATGGTATTTGTGTAGTAAGTAGTGTAACACCACGAGTGCAAGCACAAGTGGTATTTGTCACTTTCATGAAATACAAGTTGTATTTTTCATTAATTCTTCGAGAACTAAAGTGGTGTTTCCTGTTAATACCACAGCTACAAAAAAATACAAACTTTTTCAATATTCCCGATCATTTCCGAAGATTTCCGAGAATTTTCCGAAGATTTCCAAAAATTTATGAATGTTACCAAAGACTTTCCAAACATTGCCTAAGACTCTAGAAAATTTTCCAAACCCTTTCAAAACATTCCGATCATTTCTGAATTTTGTAAGTAAATGAAGTTTCCAGACAACAGGTATTAATTTATTGTACATGTGCTATTTTACAATTGGTACAGGTTGAATTTCAACAAGATATTGTTAGAAAGACAATTAAATTCTTGCAAGTACTAAGTTCACTGCTTGATAAGACATCACTTCTGATCACCAAATTTCAGTGTTCAAAGAATCATTGAAGACTTTATGAAATTTTTCAGAACTCACTATCAACATATGTACCTTGGCTGGTCGGTTGGCCTGGTTGTTGATTCTGTAGTAGACAAGAGAGGTTACAGAGTTAACACTAACAGCACCTGTTAACAGTTGAATTTGCAACCAAGAAGGAGACTGTCTGTTGCTATTACTGTAGTTCTTGGACATCACTAGTCACTGATAATGTGACACCGTTACTACTGCCAGTTACTTTAAGACAAAAATTCTGAACAAGTAGACCAATGGCGTGATTGCTATTGTCACAGTCATTTTGTTTGTTGCCATTCTTATTGTGTCCATTGATATACGTTTTGAGCTAGAAATTCTCTTACTAATGGCTGTGGCTGTCACTGTCAGAAGCAAGAACATTGACCTAGTATGAAATATTACATACAATCATGCTTTCTCTTACTATGTACCATACCTCCCCTTTCGAGCCCTCTGGGGACTTGTTCTTTTTCAGTGCTTAACGCTTTTGGACTGGAGGTTTATTGGAACGGGGGGTGGGGGTTATTAGAGACTGGGGGCTTAATAAATTTTCCTGATTTCTAAAAATTCATGATTAGTTTCATTCATAATCTCAACAGATAAAATGGTTTTCAAAGGCCTGCCAAGGGAAAAGGACCAAAACATTCAGCAATTTCATGTAAATTTAATGAAAATAATAATTTATAAATTAGAAGGGGGACTTGTTAATATAGGAAATACGGTAATTCAAACTAGTAATTTAAACTAGTTTTTTAAATATTTTAGTCATTGGAAGTGGTGCAAAGTCACAAAATATTATGAGACCAACTCCCTGTCTTCAACATTTTCAGTTATATCTTGAATATCACTGCAATCTTGAGAACCATAAACAGAAAACTTTTCAAACATTGTTTCCATTGACTGTAACAAATATTTATATACTAATGAAACACTGTTTAAAACCTTGGTATGCAATTGCTGCAATTACTAATACAATATAATTTAATGGCAAGTACCTGTTGAGGCTGTTGTTGTTGTTGCTGTGGCAACTGTTGTTGTTGTTGCGGTTGGCCAGGTTGACCAAACTGTTGTTGGAAAGGTGGCTGCTGTTGAGGCTGTTGCTGTTGTTGACCAAACTGATGATGTTGGCCAAACTGTTGTTGTTGACCAAACTGCTGTTGTTGTTGTTGACCATATGGGTGTTGCCACGGTTGATTCTGATTCTGATTCCAGTTTCCTCCGCCACCTCCTCCTCCACCTCCGCCGCCGCCTGGTTGGTTCCAACTGTAGCCACAAACAGTTTTAATCTTATTATTAAATGCTAAAGTGAGAACCGTGATCACTAGTCACTTAATTCGGTATTCCATTATTACAATAAAGTCCTTTAATGCCATTTGATAAGTTATAATAAATATTATCAGAATCATCATCATGATCACATTCACCATAACCATCATCATTATGCTCATCATCATTACATTCATCATCATGATCACATTCACCATCATCTAACAAAAGAGCAGGTGTGAACCAACTTACTTTGGACCACCTTGGTTGCCACCAAAACCACCACCGCCGCCACCTCCTCTCTGTAAAGCAAAAAAAAAACATTACCACAAGCTCAAAGAACAACAGAAACAGAAAATGTAGAAAGATCTATGTGGTGCTCACCACCAGCCACTTTTCCATAATCAAAAGCTCCATGTGAAAATGCCATGGATGCACCCTTGCTATAAACCAGTACTATTAGTTTGAAATTTTACAGACCACCATTAAATCTTGTAAAGGCTGGGGTCAGGTTATATTATTTTGTTTATATTAGCATTAACATTACAGGTTATTTGTGTTAGTATTAGCAGACAGTGTTTCTTAGAGTTTGTAACGAGGGTGCATTCATGGCATTTTGGCATGGGGTATATGCCAAAGGCTCATATATAATATTAATATTTATTATAAGTAACTTGTAAATGAACATCTGACAGTCATGCAGCATGTTTAAGCAATAGACCTACAATGACCACTTTACTATACAAGTTTTTTCCTTGTTTCTGTTCACTCAGAGTGCAAAATATGAAGATTTTTGCTGAATTATTTAGATAATATGTGGCCAAACAACATCATTTTACACCCTGATTGAACTAGAATTAGAGAAAATTTGCATGTAGCATTGTGGTTTATTGATAACACTCAATGATCTGCCTTTTTGTGAGTATCTGGAGGGATCTAAATCATTTAGAGTTATGAAATATAGAATACTAAAACTGATGCTTACCCCATCTCCGTCAATTTTTCCCCGGATAAGTTGTTCTGCATGTCGAATCTGCTCATCAGTTCCTGAAAGGCAAGGACGAAAGTTTCACATCTGTGGACCTCTTTAACACTATTCACAAAACAAATTGTCCTCATGAATACTTATGCCTACCTATCCACAACAACTCATTTTGCGTCTCATTCATGATCACAACCAAATTCTCTTGTATTGATAATGTAAGGGCAGTTACCAATTCAATTAATTGCTTTACAAGACTGCCTGTCCGATTTTTGCAAAACAGAAAAATAAAAATAATTTCAAATATTACAGAGCCAAAAGGTATTATGATAGTGGGTGTAATATTTTTTTATATAAAGTAGCGAGTTTCTGGTCATGAACCAGGTTATATAATATAACCACAATTGATGAACATGCACCTTGACTGTAAGTCAATAATTTTTTTCTTACACACACTGACACATGAACAATTTACATGTATAATCAGTTTTTTTGTAAATAGAACAGTCACATCATGGCTCACAACTTCTTTGTCCCCTCCGGCAGTTTGATACTCAAATGTGACAAACTCCACAAAGCAACTAATTGAATTGGTGTTGCCTAAGGAGAATATAGATGTTGATATTCTTTGGAGAAGTGAAAGGGTTAATATCCCAAATATCAGTCTTACCTCTGATCATGAAGTACTTTGTTGGAGCATTGTCTGGGCAGTTTCTGTTCAGTTCCACATGGGCACCAGTCTGCATGATTATCTGACGAATTGTCTCCCCTCCTACAACACCAATTGGAACAAAACTGAGAGGGGGTACATTATGAATTTGATGGGGAGGGTTCAATAAGCAAAAACAAGAGGCTATACACACAGCCTAACTCGGGCCTTGCCGTGTATATATGCTTAGTAATTATTTCAAAATAGACTGAAACAACAAAATAATACTTCGATCCCACTTGTTCACTACAATTCATACATTATTTGGTAAGGAAATATGAACCAGCTACCTGTAACATAAAGTGGAACAAATGCTGGTAAAAAAAACTGGCCAGCAATAATTTGGTAGATTGTTTTATCATAATTAGTTTAAATATGCTATAACAATTTTGATTTCTGTTGATATGATATCATTTGAGTTTGAGGTGAAAAGAAAGAGAGAAAAAAGGTTTATTTACTTCAGGGGGAAAAAAAGAAAAATTTGTGTTTTCAAACAGTAAATAATTTATAGTTCTCAGTCACAACTCACAAATTTCAGACAGAAACTATATTATTTCTCAATCAGTAATCGACAGACTTCATCAGACAATTTCCAATTACTAGCATGTTTGACATGTGTTCAAATGGTGTTAATTTATGGACTGGCAATTATGTATGGCTGGGGTTGTGGCTGAAGAGAAAATATTTTTCCTTCTCAAAAAATCTTTGATCCAACCTGGTTTTGAAGATTTTCTCAGTACAAACAACTGTTTAGAAACACACCTACATGTAAAACTAGCCGTCAATTTTGCTACCCAACAAATTCCTCGTCTCAACCCCGGTCACAAAAAATGACAGTTCCCTTCACAGACTTGCTATTTCCAAGAAAGAATAAAATACATATGTATAAAATCATACATACTAACCCTTTCCAATCACTAGACCACACCTATTGCCAGGAACAGGGCACTCTCGAATATTGACGCCAGGCATGTTGGCTGGGGGACCTCTTGGTGGTGGGCCTCCACGCTGTTTTGACTGGTCTATAATTTCTCGTATCATACTTTGGACTTTTTGTATCTGACTGTCAGTGCCTTGTATCGTTGCAAGTCTTTCGGATGCATTTGAGTTGTCTTTCATGTGGAACTGCACTCTTGCTCCAGCTTCAGCCTGTATTCTCTTGATTGTTTCACCATTTTTGCCAATGACAAAGCCAACCACATCCTTGGGGACTGGCAGCTGCAAAACAACAAATTAAAGCTATCAGTCATGTTACTTTGTTTGAGTGGTCATTTTGAATTTAGTCAAGAATACTTTCACAATTTGCACAAGAACTGACAAACATTACATAACAATAACTTGAGGTTGAGGATTCGTGCAAAGCTTTTACACATTCAAGTTGTATTTTCTCACATTGAAGTGAGGCCTTAGCTCAAGTTATTGTTGATGGCAGTTGAAGTGTTAAATTCCAAATGGGGTATTTTCTAACCTTGTCTTCCAAAGCGTTTCATGAGTTTGTTCACAGTTAATAAAATCCTTTAATTTAAAATACAATAATTTTGTAACTTTTTCTAAACTGATGTAGCCAAAATTCAACTGGGTTTTTACTGTTATCCTTGCTGTTAATTTCATCTCGAGCATAATGAAAACAAGTGGCTATATACATAGCCTTGCTCGGGCCTTGTCGTATGCTCAGTAATTATTTTAAAATAGACTGAAACAGCTTATACTTGGATATTACTTGTTCACTACAGTTCATACATTATTTGGTAAGGTAATATGAAGCAGCTTACATGAAGTGGAACAGATGCTGGTAAAAGAAAATGGCCTGCAAGTAATTAGTTGGTAGATTGTTTATATCATATTTATATGCTATAATGTTTCTGATGATTTCTGTTGACATGATATAATTCGATTTTGAAGTGAAAAAAAGAGAGAGAAAAAAAGTTCAAAATGCGTCCACCAGGAATCGAACTTGGTTCTGCAGATTGTAGGTCTGATGCCCTTACCACTGTGTTACAGAAATGCCTTCAGTAATGTGGGCTCAAATTGATCTTGTGCAATGCATGCGCTGAACAAAAGAACGGAGCCAAAACCTCAACTCAGCACCTTTCGACCCAAATAATAATAATTTAGATTGTTTTGCAGTTACTACTACAGCAGTGGCTGATATTTTGTGATACATTCATCTCTCATGCCTTTTGGCCACCAGTGGGGCATGGGACCATGATATATTTATTGTCAACATCAACAAAACCAAGTGTGAGGGACAGTCTTCATCTCATAAACTGTAAATCAACAGTAAATACTTCCGGCCGATAAACTGCAATCAATCTGTTCATATGAAACATTGTCTGTGTCTGCTTTAAATGTAAGTAAGTACTGATTTCTTTTTGGTATTGTAACTGAAAATGTTTTTATTCTAAACAACTTAAAACACTTAACATCACACTCGAGGGATTATCATGTATGCCAAGGGGCACTTCTTACCTCAATGACCTTCGTTCCTCCTGGACCCTGCATACCGAGCGAAGGTCCTCCACCCCTGTTCATTGGCGTCCCATAGTCAGATGTCCTGTTGTTCATAAAGTCTGGTTTCTATAAACGAGTAAAAATAAACAAGAATGCAACATTAAACTCTGTCAGGAAAACAACAGGAAAACACACTGCACTTGACAAAACCAGAAGCAGTCAATAACATTTGGTTGACTGAACTTGATAATGTATTATAGGTCACCTTGCTTGTACAAAGTGGCAAGATAAATGTATTAATTCTGTTAACTCTAAATAACAAGGAATGTTAGTCTGAGAATCAAATGTTGGTTTCTGCAGTGTACAGTGCAGAAATCTATTGTACCTTTCCTCTCTGTCCGTCCATTAGACTGCCCTGTGGATTAAAGACAGCAACATCAACATGAAAGAAGCTACTGCATACTCACAGTAATGCTGCAATATTTAACACTGATGATGCATTTGAAGGCACACTCGTACCTTTCAATAATGCACAACTAAATAAATGTTGATGAAACCAAGCTCAAACTAAATCTGTTCCTAAGCACTAGGAGTAATTTTGTGTACATGACACAGTTTTAATGGGAAACAGGGCCCGATTTGGTTATGATTTTCACTTTGGATGAATAGTGTAACAAAGTGGAACTATGAAGGAAAAGAGAAAATAGTTCCTAATCTAAAGCAGCAGGGTGTTATTCCCGCTGGAATAACAGTGCCTATATTTGGAAGTTGGCGGGAAAGTGAGCATTATTATCCAGAGTCAAGTGATTGTTCATCATTCGTGGTTCTTTCAGCTTGGTGAAAACTTTGGTCTGGATCTTCAAGACTGTTACTGTGTGAAAACCCATCAGATTTTGTTTCCATTCAGCCCTTGTCCACCAGGGGTTGTGACGCTGTGCAGGTTGGGATACATACAATCCAGAATTTTCTAGTTATCGTTTTACTGCTGATTTTTGTATCTCACTTGGTCATGTTAATACTCAGGCAAAAAACCGAATTTGGCCTGAGGGCTTTTGTGTGTGCATGACTCCAGTATTGCTTTAGAAGTTGAGATACATGTATAATTCGGTGTGAGTCTTGTGCTGTCAGTACTGCCGCTGCATACGGTGTTGTTGTGATTGTGTAAGTCAGAGCAGGAACTTAACTTTTCACAGTATAACAAAATGCTGGACTGAAAAAAGTGACTGTTTGCTTACTTGCCCATGGGCATTTCACCTTGGAACAAATGTTTCTTCACAAAAAAAAATTGACCAAATGATTGGGGTGTGGACTATCTGCCAGTCTGTACAGCAGTGTCGAAATTCCATGATTGTTGAAATTGTCCACAACCCAACATAGCCCTGTTCTTAGAAAGGTGGACACAAAAATAAAACATTAGAAGCACTTCAAAAATCAAAACTCATTACCTCCAATTCTTTTTCTGTCAACAGATCCTGCACAAGATCCTTCCCACGCTGACATCTCTGTTGGTCTCCCATGATCCTTAGGGGCTTCTCAGGAGCATTAGCATAAGGTCCATCCTGAACCATCACCATCCTACATTGCGCTCTTTCCTGTGTACCGAAACACTTAGGTAAATACCACATCAAGGGAGAGCCCAAAAGATCCCTGAAACATGACCACATTCAGTTAGGGACTGTCCATTATTTATGTCGGGGGGTCGACAAGATTCTTATTAATAAGCAGTTTTAAGAAAACCAAGTGTCTGACTCCCCTCTTTTGAAAACAAAAGATCTGGTGACCTCCCCCCTCTTTTTCACATACCAGACAAACTTCAAAAATTTTCCTTGATCCCCCTCTTTCTTGCTATCAAAAATATCATGACCCCCCTATTTTTGCCAACCCCCCCCCCTCCCCCCTTCTCACTCTGGCATAAATAACGAATGGTCCCTTAGGGGCTGACCATTAGACTTTTGAGTGGGGGAGGGAGGTAATCTTATTTTTGCAAGAAATTTTTCAATTTCCCCAATGTTGAAAGAATTTTAGTTCGTTAAAATATGGAGGCTTTAAGTTAAAATGTAGCTTTTTTCTTTCTGCATTACCTTGCAGTAAGGTGTTTTTTTTTTCAAAATCACCCACCCCCTCCCCCAATGGTTGATCCCTCAGTGAATATGTAATCATATGGTAGCTGCCAAGTCAGAGGAAATGAAGAACTAGCTTGAAGAATAAGTAAATTTAAATTTGTGACACATTTATACCTATAAAGATGCACACTGTATTTCCTCTATGAAGCCCCCTGGGGGGTTATTTGTTTTCACTGCTCTTGAACTGGGGCTTATTAGAAGGGGGGGGAGGCTTATTAAACGCTGGGGGCTTGATACATTTTCCTGATCTTTGAAAATTTTCAAATAATTTTATTCATAATCTTGGCAGGTAAAATGACTTTCAAAGCTTGTCAAGGGAGAGGGAACACAATGTCTAGCAATTTCAAATAAATTTTATGTAAATAATTTAGCAGAACTAGACAGTTCATGACCTGATAAATGATATTCAAAATTGTTCCTGTTTTATAAATGTAAACACTGTATTAGAGAATAACACAATGTCCAGTTACACCAGTTCACCACACTGGAGAACCTAGTGCAATGAAACATATCTGGCTTTTATCAAAGAAAAAAAAACGCCCTTATGGGTGAGGGCTTATTAGAGTCTGGGGGATTATTAAATTCTTGGCGCCTCAGACTGGGGCTTATTAGAAGGGGGGTTTATCAGAGGCTAAGGCACTAATAGAGGAAATACGGTATATACCTATAATACAAATCATGTCTTGTGGGAGGTTCCGAAAAATATTGATACCTTCCCCACAGGGGAAACTCAACACTTAACCCTTTCACTCGCAAAAATGTCAAATGACCAGTTGCTAAATTCTCACAAACTGTCTCCGTACAGAATTTTGTATTTTATCCCAGATGGTTTGGAAAACCAATCAACTTATTTTAGACTTATACTGTAAGGAGAAGATAGATGTTGCTGGCCTGTCACTGAGAAAAACAGTACATGTGCGAAGGATCGCACGCCATGGCCAACCGAGGCATGCGATGGCATGCGGTGTGCGAATTTGATGCATCACACGCTTTTTAGTGCGAGGCATAGTTAAAAGTACAGGAACTTCCAGCTAAAATATCAAGCCTTTCTAAAAGAAAAAAATGTGTTTCTTCAAGACTAATTTTTTTTTTCAAAAAGGCTCTTGAATGATTAGATTCTGGCCGAAATTTTTGAAGTAACAACAAATAATGTTTCTTGTCCTTGTTAGAAAACTTGCATGTGCAAGGATTTTACATTCTCACGTCATGTCGTCTGGAACGTGATTTGAAACTTAAAACTCCACGTGAGGTCAAGGCATGGCGGCGAATATACTTTTTTCTTTTTCTCTTAGTTTTTTTTTTGCTTCACGCATCCGAGAAGACCTGATCGCAAGCTACATTGCTGATAAAGTCGTTACTTTTATATTATCAAATAATAAGAAATTCCAAAGAAAACAATCATACTTTTGGATTTCAGAAAATGCAGACAACAAAATGGAACGCATGACTGCACAGGCAGACACGACAGCAAGTTCTGTGGGACTACGTCTTTCGATTGGCCAAAGGTTTTTTGCTGTTTTAAAATTATGCAAAAATTTGCGGAGAACTGTGTTTGGGGTCAAGTCATAAGACTTCAGGTCAAATTTAATGTTGTTGTTGAGACGCTGAATGGGCATTGAAAAGACCAGAAAATCGCGAATGAAACATGAGAGTCGTGAAAATGTGATTTGCTTGTAACCACATAGGAAGTAGTCAAAACAACTTTAGGCAAACCAGAGGGCCCTGCGGCTAGATGTTTTGGAATAGATTTTAAAAGATAAGGAGCCTAATTATCCATGCAAATGTGTTTCAAACTTAAACGATCATTTGGAAATTAACCCAAAGAAGTTACCTGTTTTCAGATTAAGTAAAAAGACACTGCTGAGAAATACATCAAGAGTGATAAGGTATATATTTTGGGCATGCAATGTATCGCACGTCTGGCTTTGGTTAGACGTGAATAGACGTGCGTGTGCGATCGCACACCTCTCATTGACAGGCCTAATGTTGAGAAGCTTTGTGCGAGTGAAAGAGCTAATTAAAAATACCATTTTCAAAGAATCACAAACCTGCAGGCTCTTTATAGTCTCTCCTCCTTTACCTAAAATAGTAAATAACCAGTTATTGGTCTCCACTAGTTGAGATGGACAGTGGTGAAGCAGCATACTGGCAGAGAAGACATTTTTTAAATTAAAGAACAAAATAATCTAATATAACATTGTTTTTTTAAGGCTGGTACACACCAGTAAATGGTACCGACTTTCCCCAGTGGCTTTACAGCCTTTCCCCAGCAATGACATCTGGCAATTTTTAAGAGTCACCAAAGACAAAATTTAACTTCATCACAACTCTAACGTGCGATTAATTAACTAAGGGTGGTACTTTAAATTATTGTAAACAGCATGCAAAGTTGTACCTTGAAGCTCTTACAGAAAGTTGATATCAAATTTTTCACAGAAAAACCTGGTAATTCAGGGCCACAATTCTTAAGAAATTGGTCCCCACAATTGCATTTCTATGACTCTATATTTTAAAAATGTTCCTGGGGAGCGTACCCAGAGACCCTTTAGATTCTCAAGCCTTCAGCACTCGATGATCTTAAACCCATGTGCACCTTCTTTCTCACTCAGTGTACCCCATTTCCCAAGCCTTAAGAAAAACACTAATATATAATCAAGTACCCAAAATTATGAAGATGAATTGCTGCAAGTACATAATTTAAGGAACCACAATATCAACACCAACCTATGACAAGTCCCACTTTACTGGCAGGAATCATAATCTCTTGGATAGTTTCTCCTGGCGCCACCACCGGAACTGACATCTGCAAGGTATGAAAACAGATTTAAGTCCAACAACAAGAGAGATGGTAATGACATCATCACTCAAGTTTAAGCACTGTCAGAGCTGTTTCCATGTGATCTGAAGCAGTTGGGAACAGTCTGCAACCATCTGTCGGCAACAGTCTCAGACACATGATTTCATTAAAAGTTTTGTAGTTGGAAGAGTGTTTGGAAAGTTGAACTGAGTAAGTTCAACTCTTCTGACAATGCAGACAATTTTCAGCATCAGTACCCACACTTTTTTATGCTAATTCAAAACAGTGCATGATCATAACGTGTTGTAGGAAGACTAAAATGCATTGCCAGAAATTGAAAATAGTATTCCAGTAGCCTTCAGAATGCAGAAAATTGCCTGCACCATCCTGTTACCTGCAGCTGCCCCCTTTTGGGCAAAAATTGATAGATGATTCGTGGGCAGTTGTCCAGAATTTGCAGTAAAACATGTGAAGGAAAAATCTATAATTTTAATTTTTTGCATGCAATGGATCACACTTTATGTGCTCTTTGGACATGTCCAGAGGTGTGGATTGCAAGCCTCTCAATGATAGGTCTGCTGTTAAAGGATGAAATATCCAACATTTGGCGAATTCTGCTTCACAATTTGGGTCAATTTTCACATCTTAAAAGTTTGACTTATACACAAGTATATGCGGTACCGACTCCAATATCCTGGGTGATTGGTGAATTATATTTACTCATTTAGCTACAAACTTACCAGTTGTTCTGGAACTTTGCCTTCCTCACAAATCTTGCCAATAAGCACCTTTGCATTTCTTAAACACAATCCAAACAAACAAACCTCAGCAAATGATGAAACACTTGTCCATGACTTAACCCTTAAACGTTTATGGGGGGGGGGGGGGGG
>JAOEHT020108813.1:0-12740 GCA_025448195.2 Parazoanthus atlanticus | reverse complement strand
TGGCACTGGAAGGGGGGGGGGGGGGGGAAGGGGGAGGAGCGGAAGAGTTATAAAGAAAAAACTTGCATAATCGAAAACAAATTAACTCGAAATAGAGGTGGTAGCGCGATAAAAGGAATTACGGCAAAAAAAATGAACCAAGCGAATCGATCTTTCACCTCTGTCCCACAAGATCAAACCGTGTCGGTCCCTTGTCCCCCGTTTCTCTCTTTTATACTTGTGGTGTACGTATTATACGCTTCATAATTGGTATAAGAAGGCAAGAAACTCGCAGGCAATCACTGCTTTTCTTTTGTGGCGTTGTTTATTACGCAGTGATACTAAGTGTGAACTTTTTCACAGGGTCTCCAGCATTTGACGAAGAACAGAAACGGAAGTATTTTACCAGAACCAAGGAGACACAAGACAAGAAAGGTATAGGTGTTGTCAGATGGGGCAATCACGATAATGCGCATGCTTTTACAGGGTTCTCACTGTTAGCAAAAAGTCAGTGAAAAGCCAGTTTTTTTTTCGAGGTCTGGGAATTGTCGGGGAATTTGGTTTGGGTCAGGGAAAAGTCGGGGAATTTCATCTTCAGACGTTTGTCACGGCAATTATTTCTTCCTGTACTGGGTCCCTGCGGTCTGTAAGAAACCTGAAAAGTCAGGGAATTTCCAAAACGTTTTCCAGGGTCATTGAATGTCAGGGAATTTTGCTACTTTGTTCAAAAGTCAGGGAATTTTGTATGTGACTAGTAGTTTGTGTTGTTCTGTTAACAATATTTATGCTACTATTTATACTGTACTATTTGGTATTTTGTTGGTAAATCCTTCAAAACCTGGAAAGTCAGTGAAAATCCAAAAAAGTCATGGAAAGTCATGGAGTTGTCATGCCATTACTAAGGGGGGACCCAGTTCTAGAAAACATGTAATTCTCCAATGACCTTTAAAAATGTTGTCTGGAGATACACTCAGGCATGATGTGGCGAGTAATCCGTGCTGTGGTTTTACTTTTTTATCAAAAGTAAGACGAACTTGACTTCAAATTTTGGATTTTAGCAGTTTTCTACTGGGTGTTCTACTGGGATCATTTTAATTTTCAGACGGAGGTAACTCTTAGAACTTCCTCATACCGGTGAAATGATATTGCTATATATGATATTGATCAAGGAAACAATTGTATTTTACCTTTACAGGGCTCAAAATTCATTTCTTTTTTCAGGCGCACAAGTGCGCCTGGTGTTCAATTTTAAGGCGCACAACCTAAATTTTAGGTGCACAGCTAAAATTCTTAGGCACACAGCTGAAAATGTTAGGTGCACCAGACGTTTCTCACATGCAGAGTTTAGAAGATTAAAGCAAGAAATTGCAAGTATGTTCATTCTCTCGTTTTGCTTTATCTACAAGTGAACTGAAATCGCTGATCAAAACTCAGTTATATTGCTAAAAAGCTTCGGAGTCATCCTCATGTGCACTGTTGTTGACGCAAATAAAATCCTCAGGCCACTGCCTATAAGACAAAATTGGTCATCTTGCTGCTTGCCCATTACTCAACCACTTGGCCACTGCTGGAGTTGGGTCGAAGCTCTCTATTTCTGGCCCTTCCATGCTGATGCGAATCAAGTCTTCCGTCGTCGATACGCTAAGGCTACTTCTCACATCAGACTTGATCCGCTTTTGTGCAGAGACTTCACTCGCTCCAGTCAGCGGATTGGAACAGACGAAGCAAGTTTCGTTTATCGACAAAATCTTTCGCCTCGTGCTCGAAGGAAAACAAACAAGACCGAAAGAAGAAAGGATTTTTATTAGTTACAACTTGGACAAAAGAATACACAGGTGATTCGCTTCTGTCATTCAAGGACAGGAGAGGGAAGTAGCGAAAGACGGATTTACGATTTCTACTCGCACTTCAACAGTTGTGTCTAGGCGCACTTGTGCGACCAAGTTAAATTTTTTAGGCGCTTTTGGAAAAATCTAGTCGCATATAACTTCGAGCCCTGCTTTAGTGTATTTTATTTACCGTACTTATAAATAGATTTAAATATTTTAATATACTCCCTGGTTATTGTAAATGTTTTTGTGTTCCCCATTAGTACACTTATGTGTCGACCGGCTAAGAAGTTAAATTCAAAACTGATCCTTGCAGAAAAATTGCTATGTCTCAATTCAAAGCTAACTTGCATAATTTGTTTTACAAAATTGTGCATGGTGAGGTCACTTAATTAGTATAAATCATCGTTTCTTTTTTCTGCAGGGTTTGTATGGCCCTTAAAAAATCCTTGAAAGTCCTTAAAATTAAACTTAACATTGTTTTTCAAGGAATTTTAGAACCCTTGAATATAGACATTGACTTTCCTTCTTCCTAAAACTAAGTGCCGACAGAAATAGTTTAAATAAATAGCTACTAAACATTTCACCGTTATCGTTTGAAAGGTAAACAAAATTTAAGCGCGATACAGCACTTCTATGAAGATCATTTGGCCCCCTTCCCTGTTTATGCATTCAAGGGTTAACTCGTGACGTTTGGTTGAGACTTGGGGCCACTTGATTGACGCTTGATTTGCATTTTAGTATTAGTCTGAACTCTCTACGGAACACTGGACTCGTGCTCGCGTATAGAATAGGGTTAATGGCGCTGGCGAAGGACATAAGGTATGCTACGGTTGTACCCACCGGCCGGAGCACCGACCCCGCGATCACACGGCAGACAACCACAAGAACGAACCCGGAGAAGATACAGGCGAAGAAAGCAAACACCAAACCAAACAGAGTCTTGGTGATCTTGATTTCTTCAACAGAAATGAGGTTTGCACCCCCCTGTAGTGATATCCAGAAAGCATGATTATGCTGTTTTACGCTTTTGGAGACTTTTAAATAACAGGTTGTTATCACAAGCATGGGCGCAAAGGAGAAGATACTGAACTCAAATATTGTCCAGTTAAGGGTACTCTGCACAGTCTTGAACGATAAAATACAGGCGGGAAAGACGCCACTGAACTTGAAATGAGCCCAGTTTCCAAAATAGGGAGCGAGGACAACGCCTGCTATTGTTGTTGACAAGCAAAGGAGTAAGTATGTGACACGCTTTGGTGCGAAGAGACTCCTGTACTTTTGTGGTCTTACCACTCGGTAGTACCTGTTAAGGGCTATCAGTAACATAGTCTGTGCGGACATGTAGACGAGAAAGGATCCGAAGAAGCCATGAAGCATACACCCAGCTGTTCCTGCCACCCAACGACCCGTTATTAATGCTGTTGCTGCGAGAGGCTGGGAAACACACGCACTCAAGAGATCCGTGATGGCCAAAGTGCCAATGAAGATGTCGGTAGTTTTCCTAAGACTGGGATTCTTGTAAATTGCTATAAGGACAAACAAATTGCCAACAAAAGCCATGCCGTTAATGAAGATATATGGCAAGGTTTGAAGAATGGCGAAATCAGTTTTGGTGCTCGAGTTCATTGGGATGGTTAAGTTTTCCATTTTGCAGGGACTCACACGCGACTTTCCTTAGTTCGTTTGCTTTAGTTTTCCGTCCAAACTGGATCCGTATCCCTTTGCACCTGTTTTACAGCGATGCAAGCTGTTTGTAGAAAATAATCTTCTTATCTTTCAGGATTGGGAATTTGAGAGATTTGTCAAATGTGTAAGCCGTTATGGTTCTTCCTAATATATATGTGCCGCCTGAAGTATTATTAGGTCGTTAGATGTCTCCTCTTACCCAGCTTCCTAGAAATCTTGTTTCCGTAGCAAAGTTCTTTGGGAAAGAAAACGCCATAAATAGCTTAATGATCCAGCACCAATAAAGCATTATCTTTTCTAAGTTGCGTTTTCTTGTTTTCTGTGTTGTTTCTTGATCAACAGTATTATGTTCCTACGATGTACATATAGTTGGATTAAGTAGGACTTCTTTCATTTTAATTGTGTGAATTACGTAAAATGCGTCTAAATTGACTGATTTTCTTCTTTATAAATCATCACTCTTACCTTAAAAAATATATATCCCTTTATCAAGAGTCTCAGCTTTTCGTATCCGTTTGTTATTGAGATAAGACGATTAGAAAACCTTTTTTGTTTGTGAAGCAGCTCGATTTGTTTCCAGTCGAGCCGCGAGTTATTCACAGTTGGCAGAAAATGTTAGTTTGAAGAAAGAGCGGCGGTATCGGTAAAGCTCAAAAGATAAGACAGAATATAAACAAGCGAAGATATCTGCCAAGCAGTGTGTCTCCATTAGGATCAAATTAAGTGCGCGGTGTAAATTTTGGTTGTCCATCTCTCTTTTCTACTTCGTTCAGTTGAAAGCTTAAATAAAGCGACTCCTTTATTGTTGCCGTTTGAGTTACATTATATGACAGTTACTGTACTTGAATCCAGAGACAAATGTCTCTCACTTCCTTCCTGAGTGTATAAGACTATTCATCTCTTCGTTAGATCGTTGTTCAGTTTGATAGCGCAGAATATGTAATTAAGATCATGGGAAAAGAATGTTTGGCGATAGGCCGTTTTCAACACGTGACTAGCCTCATTATACTGGACATAAATTCATATCCTTGATTCAGCTCGAACATGTAAAACATAAGATAAAAATTTTAAAGTTGTGCTTTTTTCGAGGATAAAATATATGCTGTTTTCGCACCCACGCTGGGCCGCATGCGGTCCAGTACAATGAGGCTAGTGTACGTGTTGCAAAGGTCCTATTCTGTGTCACTCATTGAACGATACATTTCTATGTAGAGCGAAATTGATGTCTTTCTTTTCTCAAGATACTTCCATAACGTCACGGAACCACTTTGTAATTGTGAAATTTGTAGCAACAAGGACTTTTTGTACAAGGGACCTCACTGAGTTTATTTGGAAATGTGTACTTGTAACGCATTTGAAGGTTGTAGTATCTATATATTTTGTTGATTAGTTGTTTATTTGTGCGTCTACGATGTCCAAAATGATAAATCTCATATATTTTACCTTTAGTCAGTAGTTACTGCCTTTTTCAAAGAATACTCTCTCATCCTTCAGTCATTATTATTATTCTTTGTTAGTGTATTTTTTCTTCCTACGACCACTACACTACTACAGTTTACAAGTTCTCGAAACGCTATACGATTTCAAATTACTAGATCAACATCTCTTGATAGAGTGGGTGTAAAATTACTTCGAAGGAAACATTTTGTCTTTCAATCCGTCAAGATTATTTTTCTTATAATAATTACACTTGTCTGATACTTCTTTAGATTTGTCGTAGGAAGGTTCTTAAAAACGTGATGACCTCCCATTAAAAGATTATGAAACTAAGTTTGATAGTAAATTTACTTTAAAGATACATCTATTTGAGGTCCATGTACTGTGAAAATGTGGGATGAACCGGTTCATCACACGTGTACAATTCAAAATCGTCCTACTTGAAATACAAAGCAGTTCTTTATCATTCCGTTAATCAGATAGAGTCGTTCTGATTTAGATTGCTGTTAGATAATGGCAAGGAAATTGAGATTCCAGTCAAATTAATGAATTTGAATTTGAAAACACCTTTGTTTGTTGATGTATTTCTAAACTGAATCTTCAAAACAGTTTTGTTGCATTTCGACTCGCGCGCTTTTTCGCTGGTTAATGAAAGTTGTATCAAAATGCTTGTCTTTGGTTCAAAAAAGACGAATAAAGAATTTGTTGCTCGAAAACTTGGATATTAAAATTAATTAATTGTCCATTAGTAACTGGAATTAGTGTTGAACCCTACAACCACTTTTGATAAAAAAATATTTTGACTGTAGATAGCATATTATGTTTGTTGCGGAAGTTTACCCATCGGACAAAGAGAATGAAAACGAGTTAATTCGTTAGTAAGTTACTTTGAAGATTCGTCTATTTGTGATGAAGTACGTTATACAATGCGATAGCTTCATACTTCACTGAAATTGCAAATATTTTTTAGTATTTTAATTTGTTAATATGATAGAGACTTTCTGGTTTAAACTGCTGAGTGGCAAAAACATTGAGACTCCCGTCCAGTTAATGAACTTGAATTTAAATGCAACATTTTGTTGCCGGATTTATTTCTGAACGGAATCGCAGAAAATGTTTTGTTGCATAATTTCAACTCCATTTGGTTACTGAAATTGTTCATCAAATGTCCGTTTTCGGTTCCAGTATAACGAAAAGAATAATTTGTTGGTCAAGAAAATAAATAATTGACCAATAACAACTAGAATTAGCACTGTTTTCTACAACCACTTTTATTTCAATAAAACTTCACTGTAGATCAGCGTATATGATGGATCTACTAAACACTTGATGATATAGAGGATTATGAAAACATGTTCGATATTTTTGTGAGAGGTCCTGGGAAATCCTTCATTTTTTAAAATTCAAACAATATATAATTTGCTGCAGAGTACATAAAAAGATTTGCTTGCACGCTTGGCTCAATGATTGTTAATGTTGTCAGTTTTAATCAACCCTGACTAGTGCTAGCGCTGTTAAGTTATATTCTGTATATATTGCATGTGATTATCAACGTTGGAAAGTGTTCTGAAAATTTCAGCAACCATTGTCGCGTATAAGGCCCACAGTCCTTGAAATTTCCTGGAAAAGTTCTGGAATATTTGCTTCACCCAAGAGAAAATCTGTGTGTCAAGATCTTGCGAACGGAAATTATTTTAATATAACTAACTTTACATGCAGCTAGTAGTCTGCTGTTTCTTCAAAGTCAATTTTCTCATAACAACTTTGAGCAGAAATCAAAGCAGTACAAGTATAATCCAACTCGTTCATTTTTAAGCAACTGTCTTTATTTTTGGCAGGGAGAAAGAAAAATATTTTTAACTCCAAGACGGTTTCGAGGATTTTGAAATTATGGCTTGGTATTTTTGCGACGATGAAATCTGATCCATAACAAGATAGTTACAAGTAAAGACCCTGAAAACACAAACTTACATTCAAATAGATGGTTCATTTCAGCGAGGCCAGGAATCTCTGAAGTATGCTGAATAGTAATCTGACTACAGCCATGCTATCTAAGGGCGGCTAACTACCCCTATTTTCAACGGCCCATGTATGTCCCAAATATCTGGCTTTTCGTGGGGTAGTCCCGACCAGGTTTGTCCTCAAAAGTTGGTTATTGCGAAGTGCAACGACAAAAGAAAAGACATCTGCAAATGAGGTATAGCGATTTGGGACAAATTTGTTAAAATCGATGTTTGTCCCTAAAAGTTGGCTTTTAAGAGACTCAGTTTTTGGAATTTATGAAATTGATTGGCTTTTTTGATGGATTGTGGAGGACATGCATGGAACACGAAAATTGTTAGTACCTAGCCGCCCTTGACACCTCTCTCGCTGTCGTCAACTCGAACAACACCATCACAAAAGTGAGTGTGTTTTCCGATAAAAATCAATTGAACAGCAGACATATCATAAGTCTATATATGATGGATGGAATGATGGATCGGTGGAACGTTGGTTTGGTGGAATGTTGGATTAGTGGAATGATGGAATGATGGAATGAAGGCTTCGTAAAATGTTTGAAACATGGAATAGTAGAATGATGGACTGGTGAAACATTTGAACGATGGGCTGGTAGAATGTTGGAATGATGGATTGGTGGAATGTTGAAATGAAGGAATAATGGAATGGAGTGGTGAATTAATGGAATGATGGAATGGCGAAATGATATATTGGTGAGATTTTAGATTGGTTGAATATTAGATTGGTGAATGTTGGAATGACGGAATGATGGAATGATAGAAAAGAGGAATGGTGTAATGATAGAAAAGAGGAATGATGGAATGATAGAAGAGAGGAATGACGGAATGATAGAAAAGAGCAATTATGGAATGATAGGATATTGGAATGATAGAAAAGTGGAATGATAGAATAGTGGAACGATGAAATAGTGAATTGATGGATTGGTGGAATGTTGGAATGATGGAATAATGGAATGATGGTTTGGTGAAATAAAGTAACGATGTAATGACGGAATGATAAAAATATATTTAGATTGGTGGAATATTAGTTTGGTGGAATGTTGGAATGACGGAATGAGGGAATGATAAAAAGAGGAAGATGGAATGATAGGATAGTGGAATGATAGAATAGAGGAATGATGGAATAGTGGAACGAGGGAATATAGGAACGACGGCATAGTGGAACGATCGGAATAGTGAAATGATAGAATAGTGGAATGTAGAAGAACGATGGAATAGTGAAGTGGTAGAACAGTGGAATGGTGGAATGACGGGATGGTGGAATGGTGCAATGGTAATATAGAATGGCGGAATAGTACTGACAGTAGTGGATGGATTACACCTTGCATGGTAAATTCCTTAATACTGTCGACTCAGCAAAAATCGTGGGAGTCACTCTTACCTCAGACCTCAGATAGAATCGCCACGTTGCAAATATTACACATAAGGCAAACCAAACACTTGGTTTTCTAAGAAGGAATCTTAGAATTAATTCACCTACCCTTAAATCCGTGGCTTACAAGAGCTTGGTGTGCCCAATACTAGAGTATTCATCTGTTGCATGAGAATCTCACACTAAAGAAAACATAAATAAGCTGGAAATGGTGCAGAGACGCGGATATGTGCTAAACAAATACCATAGCACATCCAGCGTTAGTGGAGTGATTGAAGAACTGCAGTGGAATACTCTCGAAACAAGAGGGAAAAAAAGTAGACTGGCCATATTTTACAAAATCCATAATGGTCAAACTGGGATTAACACCACAAAATACCTAACCCCCCTGGGTCGTATAAGTCGCCATGTAAACGAGAAAGGTTAGGAAGTCCCATTTGCACATACCGATTACTATAAATACTCATACTTTCCTAGAACGATAAGAGAGTGGAATGTTCTACCCGCAGTGGCAGTTGATGCCCCTTCCCTTACAGCGTTTGAATGTACTCATTTGTTTATTTGATTATTATGTAATGCATTTCTAAATTCGGACTTATTTACCTTGTGTATATATGTATTTATTTATTTACTAGTTATGTATGTATGTATTCTTAAACCGCTGACCAATTTGCAAGAATCATTCATTGATGGAGGCAAATAAATAGAAGATAGATAGATGGAATAATGAAGAGAAAAATATTGGAATGATGAATTAGAGAAATGACAGAATAGTGGAAAGATGGAATCGTGGAATAGTGGAATTGAGCAAAACCCTGAAACGAGGAATGACGGGATGACAGAAATAACCATAAAAAAACAGAAAAATACTTCAAGATTTCTTTTGGCACAAAATATTTCAAAAATCTGCCGCATCAGAATCTCAGTTCATGGTCTATAGTGTTTTTACCCAGGGAAACTACTGGCTATAGCTATACACTTCTTAAGAGCACTTATGAAACTGCGAGATAATCAGCATGGTTAAGAACCTCCTATACTCTACCCACAGTACTGGGAAGAAGTTAAATAAACTTACTTTCGCGTTTATTTAAAGACTAATTTGTGATTACTGATTTATAGGGATTGGGAGAGAGAGAGAGAGAGAGAGAGAGAGAGAGAGAGAGAGAGAGGAGGGGGGGAATTATCAGAAGCATACAACAAATTACTTCTGTTGTCTTATTAGTCCTACTACCAGTTTTTAAAATGACCTGCAGTTATGACAACTAATCAAAACTTAAAAAAACACGTTTATTTATGCTTTATAATTATTGTTATCGTTACTTGTTACGTTGTTGAAGAAAAACGGTCATAATAGATAGCCATTTAGGTTATGTAATGGTCATTCAATTATTATTTGTTTATTCATTCATTCATTCAATCGTTCAGTGAGAGAGAGAGAGAGAGAGAGAGAGAGAGAGAGAGAGAGAGAGAGAGAGAGAGAGAGAGAGAGAGAGAGAGAGAGAGAAAGAGAAAGAGAGAGAGAGAGAGAGTTAATGGAGTTATATGCCGCGGGCACTTTCAGCCCAACTGTAGCGTTTTACATCTATGATCTATAACTCAGGAATTTGATCACGTAATGTCCATATCATTTAAACATCTTTATTTCTATAATTAGTTAAATGAAGTCTTTGCAAATGACTGGAACCCTGCGTACTCATTCTCTATAGAAGAATATATACCGAATCCTAAGACTCGACCCCCCTCCCCCAAGTCAGATTCGAGAAACTCCAAGAAAACCCAGTCTGATTAGGGTTAAAAAGGAAATCTTTAAAAGGGTGGATCTTTAAAAGGGGGAATCTTAAAAAAGGGGATCTCTAAAACCAGGAATCTTTAAAATGGGAAATTTTTAAGAGGCAGAATCTTTACAGGGGGAAATCTTTAGAACAGGAAATTGATTCCTCAAAACTATATTATTTATTATTGTTTTCTGTGAGAGAGGAGACCGTACAAAATCTGCTACACCGCCCGGGTTTCACAGGAAACGCACAAAAATTATTCTATAGTATAACCACCGGCAGATTTTAGTCTTGTACATCTGCATCTATACTGGTACATTACATGAACATTAATACGCGAATGGCTGTATTGTTAAGTTGGTTTGTACGTCTAAACGGTCTGGCGACAAGCTGTTCCAGTCTATACGAGGGGTTATTTTAGGAGTAACACCTTTGTCAAATCTGGTAAAACAATTCTATTTTCAGCTTTTAAATACAGTCCTTTTGGTTGGGACAAACGGAAGTGTACGAAAGCAATAACTATATATGCATTTCGCTGTCAACGAGTACTAGTGTTTGATGCTATTTTAAAACATAATGGACAGATAAATGAAAAAATAAACCGACTCAGCAACGCAGCCACTACGTGCTAATTTTAGATTCTGCTCCATTGCTTTTTTAAAAATAATAAAATTCTGATTTTAATAAACTTCGAGGATATGAGAAGAGCCAGCCAGTGGCATAGCCAGGATCTGAAAATTTTGTAGGCCCATGGCCGAACGAGCGCCAAAGGCGCATCGACATCAGGGGTTTAGGGCGAATTCTATCAGCCACAACGACTATTAACCACGCAGCATTCGTTGCAAAATAACGATTATAACAGGTACTTTTAAAAATCTGTTCCCTTTCTCCTTTTTATTCAATATAATTAAAATAATTTCTCAATACTATTTTTTCCCTGTCAAAATAATTTGAAGGCCCGGGCCTGCAGGCCTACGGGCTGGCTACGCCACTGCCAGCAGTGTTTTCCATCAACAGTGATGAGCTGCGTCTTGACAAATTATTTTTAGTTTGAAAGCTTTTGCTAATCTTCCAAGAAGAAAAACTAAATTCTAGAAGGGAATTCAAAATGCAGTGAATAAGAACCAATCATATATGTTCAACGAAAGTTCAATTAATCCAGACGTAGTGTCGCAATGTCAAGACACAGCTCATCAGTGTTGATGTACAAACACTGCTGGCTCTTCCCATATCCCCGAACTTATTTAAAACCAGAATTTATTTTTAAAAAAGCAATGGGGTAAAATCTATAATTAAGCACGTAGTGGTTGCGTTGCTAAGTCGCTTTTCTTTCATTTATGTGGTCCGTTGTGTTAATAGCACCGACATCAAGCACTCGTTGACACATCCTGGGAGACTCAGGGGCGGTCCGTCTGGCGTTAGAAGATTCAGCGCTTTCGTGCACTTCCGTTTGTCCCGTCCAAAAGGGCCATGTATCTTTACAAGCTGAAAATATAGAATTGCTTTACCAGATTTGACAAAAGGTGTCACTCTTAAATCAACCCCACGTACAGACTGGAACAGCTTGTCCTTCCAGTCTAGCGTTAAGACGTACAAAATTATAAACGTAACAGTGTCGACCGACCATTCGCGTATTAATGTTCTTGCAATGTATTTGCAAGTACCAGTACAGATGTAGATGTCCAAGACCAAAATCTACCCTTGGTTGTACTAGAATGATTGCTTTCACCTCCGCTTGCACTTTCGATCTGTTTTTGTTCGTTTCCCGTGAAACCCGGGCGGTGTAGCATATTTTTAATCAGTCACACAAACCAATCACATCAATCTGAAAAAACTATGTTGATAATTGATTTATTGTACGCTCACAGAAAACATTGATAAATAACATTTTTTGAGGAATTCTTTTCCTGTTTTAAGGATTCCCCCCGTTAAAGAGTCATCCTTTTAAAGCTCCTGGTTTTAAAAGATTCCCTCTTTTAAAGATTCCATCTTTTAAAGTTCCCCCTTACAAAGATTCCTCCTTTTAAAAATCTTGGTTATAAAGATTCCCCCGTATAAAGTTCCTGGGGCGCTTTCCATTTAGCAAAATTTTCCAGTTTGAATTTCCATGCCAAATGGAACGTTTTTTCTCAGTCGGTGGAAGAGCTGCAGTTTGATTGGTCAATAAGTTTGCGTATTAAAGCCTTGCGTGAATGCGCGCTCGACAACTCGGTTAAAAATGCAAATGTCGTACAAATGAAAAGCGCCATCCCGTTCCAACCGGTAGGAACGGAAAAGTGGATAACCTCCAAAGGTGATCTGCTCGTCCCAGAACATTTCCACTGTAATGGTTCGTTCAGTTGTTATTCCAACCGGTCGAACCGGAAAATGTGTCTAAATATATATATTTTAATGGAAAACGCCCCTCGTTTTCTCGTTCCCCGATATTCTCCGTTCCCCGTTTCGCGATTCCCCGACTCCCCGACTCTGCGATTGCCCGATTGCCCGATTCCCCGATTCCTCGATTCTCCGATTCCCCGATTCTCCGATTCCCCGATTCTCCGATTCCCCGATTCCCCGATTCTCCGATTCCCCGATTCCCCGATTCCCCGATTCCCCGATTCCCCGATTCCCCGATTCCCCGATTCCCCGATTCCCCGAT
>JAOEHT020108725.1:0-12745 GCA_025448195.2 Parazoanthus atlanticus | reverse complement strand
CTCCCTCACAACGAGGCCCGTGACGTCATACCCTACTCTATAAAAACAACACACCATCGCGCCCCCAATTCTTTTTTCTTTTTTCTCTTCTCCGTTCAAAGCTCTCTCACCACCTGCGCCCGCGGTACAACTGGTCAGCGGCTCACTTCATAAAAGTTTGGGTCTGAATGAGCGCATAGTACTACTCACATCACTGTCAGTTGCCATCGCTGTCACACTAATGTGCACATCGTTGTCACAGCGGTGTCAGTTGTCACCGCTGTCACAGCGGTGTCAGTTGTCAACGCTGTCACAGCACTGTCAGCTGCCATCGTTGCCACACTAATGTGCACATCGTTATCTCAGCGCTGTCACTACCACTGTTGTCCCATTGCTGTCACTGTCAACACTGTAACATTACTAGCAGCACCATCGCTGTCACAACGCTGTGCTCGTTTTCGCTGCCACAGCGCTGTGCTCGTTCCGTGCATATCGGTGTCTAACCGCTGTGGGATTCCTCCTGTGTTGATACCGGATCGATTTTCTTTCCGGTACGACTTCATCACGGGTATGAGATTAGGGTATGATTTTGACGGTTTTTTGTTAATTCACAGGTCCCCTTTGGGGATCAACATGTTCCCATCCTACAGTATAGTGCATGAAAGGCGTGTGATAGTTCTTTCGCACTCGTTTATCGGCTTTTGGTTACGTTTCACTTGTATATTCTTAATACAATTGTTCAGTGCAATATTTATATATTTGTGAATTACATTTTATGTTTTTCTTGAAATAAATATTTCCGGTTATGAAATTTGGTGTTTCTCGTTTCTAAGTAGAGGGTAAGGCAATTTTGGCAGACCTTCGTATTAAAAGGTTTGTTCCGTTATTGGTTACGTTAGAGTTAGGGTTAGGGAGATATTACAGTTGAGGTTAGGTATAGGGTTACTCTTAGGGTTAGGTTTAGGTCTAGGTTATGGTTAGGGTTAGGGTTAGGGTTAAGGTTAGGGTTGCGATTACTTGCAGATATACCTATAATCACTAACTGCCTCTAATATTTCCATGTGCCCGCAGGACCTCTACTTTTCCATCTCTTCAATCTTTCCCTAACTATCTATATTACCTTATTCTGATGATTGCGCATGACGAATGTCATTGAAAGCGTTTGACATGATGGAATTTATGGGTTTGTCACCCTTCAGTGTACCCCCTTTCCGAATTAATAGGTTCTTTGATCTTTAGTAAGGCCACCAAATGATTTATAAAGAAGCGGGGGTGATGCGGGAATGGCCAAAAGGCCTAGTTCAGATTGGGTATTACAGTAAAACAACTTGCCATTGTTTCATATATTCACAAAAGTTGTGCAGATTAGATTATTGTCGTTACTATTGGCGATTACAGTGCACTGAATTAATAACTGAATACACACCTATGTATACGTACAGGTATCATAGTAGCGGAAAACTGTAGCGTAAAACACTTAAAGGGGCTGTGTCATGGTAAAACGCCGACATATCGAAGTATCTTATTTTTGCAAAATAAGGTCAAATTTCATCAAATATGAAGCGGCTCCCTCTGTCTAGATTGTCCCAACAAATAGAATAGAATAACTGAACGATATTGACTTAAGTGCAGGATGGCGCGGATGGAAGTGGATTATGATTCATCAAATTTGATTTCTTGTTGAGCTGAACAGAAATCAAATTTAGCCAAAATGTTGAATATTTTGTTTCTGACGTCGACTCTCACAAATTATTTCAATTACTTTTGTTCTTTCGCCACATCACTTAATGTTTTGTTGTATTTGATGTAATTTCGTCTAATTTCAAAACCATATCCCGTCAATATTGATGAAAATACCAAAAAATGCCGTTACACAGCCCCTTTACTGAAAGTTTAAAATCTACTTTCTGTTTTGTGCCAAAAGAACCATCCATTTAACGATAAAGTAGTTTTCCATGTCTCTTCGTCTCCGTTGTTATAGCTGGTTATTCCGTGTGTATATAGCTCTGGCTTACAATGGGTTTGACTGTAAGCTGTTTCAACTGCAGCTCCTCTTGGTTTCTGGCCTGACATTTGGGAATAGTGACAACTGAGGACTTATCCGCTCGAGCTACCTTGAGAAGATGATAAACCTTGATGTGTATCTTGAGGGCCATGAATAACAACGCTCCTAGAAAGAAATAATAACCAATAATGCAAGTTTGTGCTCGCTCTGGGTCTTTGTGGGAAAAAATAATGCCACACGGCCGTGTTATATAAGTCAACAAAATTGCCAAACGTTTCCCCACATGGAACTGGAACGATGTAAAATTTATATTGACGAAATAGTAAACTAGTTTACAATGGCTTTCTTTTCTGGTAACATTAGGATACAAGATATAGTACATGTGATCATACACGACTGCATCTACTTTCTTTTTTTGTTGTTTTTCTTCCCTAGGCTTTTAATTGCAATTGTTTTAGTGTTTGAGCTTACTTTAGTGTTTTCACTGTAAATTTTTCTGTGCTCAATGTGTTTTAGCTTGCTTCGTATTATTTTGAGTTTGTGTTCAAGTGTGAAATTTTGCTGCTGTACAGTATTGCGTTTGTTTGCGCTGTTCGAATTTTATGTCTCTTTTGTTTATACTAATTTCGTTTAAGAAAATTGCAACCTCATTCCGTGATACGTTGATAGTCCTGGATAGTTATATGAGCATTGACTGCTGCTTCTGCGAATAACTATAGAAAAGACTCGCAGTTTGAAATCGGACAGACTACGTTATGGCTATACATGTTCAAAGCAACTTTATTAATATATAGGAGAATACCATTATCGTTCTATGTTATGCATATGTCGATCTAACTATCAAGATTGATGATCAAAAAGGAGAAAGAGAACCAGTTTACCTTGAAGACTGTTGAGAATGACAAACGGGTACCAGATGAAGGCGGTTTCTTCAAAAGCAGCAGCAAACCCTAGTGCCCAGGTCAAACCAAAGATAACGGTCAGCTTGAGGCTCAGGAGAGGAAGGTCCAGCGGTTTCGAGTCCTTCGACACCTGTCGCGTGTTCTGAAAAATGTGAAGCTATGCTTCAACTATGGATTGGAAGCAGAGACAACAAACAACGATACTCAAATGGAGGACAAAATAAAGTGAACAAGGTGAATCACTTTGCGAGATTTGACAAAAGAAAGACCATGCAACATACTCATAGTTTTCCAAAAAAAAAATTCATATTTTTAACAGTTCCGAACAATTACCTGACGAGTTCGTCTAATGGACACGACAGACAACACCAGAGCTGCAAGGTTGAAAGTGAGTATGACGGCCACTGGAACACACACCACGTACAACAGAGCTTTGCCATTGGAGATCCAACAGCTCTTGTGGGACCCTGTGAGAATGAATGGTAAATCGTGTAAGGGAGAGGGGATAAGGTCTCTCATGATCAGTCTAACAGTTCCCATGGGACCCTGTTGGGATTCAAAGTAGCGTATAAGGACGGAGGCGTAATGTCTTGGCGATCCCAATATTTGTGTGTTACCCTATGAGGAATGAATGTAGCCTGTGATGATGGAGGGGCAATGTCGTGGTAATGTATACAATTGCGTGGGATCCTGTGAGAACTGAAGATAGCACAAAAAGGATGGAGGGGGGTAAGGACTTTTGCGATCCAAACCCTCGAGTAGGACCCAGTAAGGGTTAAAGATAACAAGGAAGGAGTAATTTCTTCTTTGATGACCCATCAACTCGTTTAAGACCCGGTGAGGATTGAGACTAACATGTAAGGAGGTATGGATACGTAAGGTCATTGGTGATGCGATATCCCCTCTGGGACCCTGTGAGGATTTAAAGTATCATATAAAGGAAGGCACAGGGTATTTGAAGATCTTGGGCCCTGTAAGGATTAAGAGTATTTGTAAGGGGGAGGTGTAAAGCTATTACTACTGGTGATCCTAAATCTTGTACGTGATCCTGTGAAGGTTGAAGATATCGCCTACTGAGGGAGGAGGGGTAAGGTCATTGGTACTGGTGAACTAAAATCTCGTGCGCGACCCTGTGAATGTGTAAAATATAATCTAGGGGAGGAGATCCACCAGTTCGTGTGTGACGCTGTTGAAGGTTGAAGGTAACATTTAAGGGGTGAGGGTTAAGGCAATTGGAGATCGACAGCTCGTATTGGAACCTGTAAAGATTGATGTTTTTCGATAATGGAGCTGAGCATCAATTATAGGGACGAGTTGAAAACAAAGAGGACAATTAGTGAAGGTCAAAACTTTGCACGAGAAGCTCTCTAGAGATCTGGCAGAGAGATGTAGGAAGAGTGTATCACCAAGAAAATAACTCTTTAAGGGTTGAAAGTAACAGTAATGGTCTCACGTAAATAAAAAAGACAAAAAAATAGATAATTTAAGTTTTGAACATAACTTTAATTATTGATCAAGTGTTTCGTATAGAATTTAAGGAACGCAGATCAACATCCAGCCACATTTGAACTTACCGTATCCAATGGAAACCGTCTGAGACCATTCCAAGGAGACACAGACACTCACCCACACTATAGGAGTGATCCACCCATGACAGCAATACTTGAGAAACATCCTTTGGTCTTCATCATAATCAGGAATGGAAGCCATTCCCCGCTCTGCAAAATACGTAAGCTGAGCGATTACGTAGCAAATTCTCTGGTTTAAAAAATGTTCCTCTGAGCTTTGCTCGCTCTATGTTTGAAAGCAGTCGAGAACCGTCTCAAATAGTATACAAAATGAATATGGTTTCATAATTAGCACTTAAGTTATTAAATCGAGTTCCAAGGAGATAAATGCTTGATTAAGATTGCAAAACCACATTTTATTATTTGCCGAAAATAAATCAAATAGCTGTCTTTCTATGCTTGACTGTTTTGCTTTCAATATTAGAAACAAAAAACTATCGAGATACTCATGCATTGATCTGTTAAATGCTATTGTTTCCCAAGAGTGTACCGCCACGTTCTATCTCAAAACGTTAAAAAATACCTAGCTTAACAATCAATATTTATTGCTATAAGAATTTTTTAGGGCTTTGGAAACACAATTTTTATGTGTTTTTTTTCCCAAAACAAGTGACACTTCTGATATATAATCCGGCAGTGTTTCACGACTTACTTGTTGAACCAAAGGTGTAGACCATATCAGCAGCTAAAACGTTCATCCACGTGAAAGACGCCAACAGGAAATAATGCAGCACAACGGCGACGGCACTGCACAGGGCTGGTCTCCCTGTGAGGCCATTCAGGAAGAAACCCACTTGGAACAACAACAGCGCGCAGGACAAACTCATCACTATCTTATCGGGTAGCTTTTTGATCTTCTTGATCCGAACATACACAGCAATTAGGATTGTCAGACTGAGGACCGATAGAACTCCTCCCACGTACGTGATGAGGCGAAGGGCCAAGGAATGGTACTTTGTATATTGGTCTTGATGGAGGATTTCTTTGTGTAGTTTTGAGAGAAATTTGTGCATAGGACTATACCTTCATTATGAACAACGTAGGAAATTTTTTCGTACAATTTTTCATGTGGTTTAATGTATAGACTTCCATTGGGAAATAGTTCAACCTCGTTATTACTGAAAAGAACAGGAACACAAGCTTTTGAAACAGTGTCATTTGTCGTGAGATTGTTGAACTCATTTGCTCTCGTTGGAACCCGTGAGGACTTAATAATTTCGTTTGCTGGAACACTGCTGTTTTTAGGCAAAGGAGGAAGTCTGGTGAATAGCTCAGCAGAATTGTTTTGCTTTAAAAGAACTGGCATTTTTGGGACATCTCTACACGATCTGCTGAAAGGATCGTAAACCTGGTTGAGTTTGCAGCGAGTCGTTTTAATTACGATTCTTTCCCAGCCAACGGTAAGTTTGTACTCTGCAGAAGAAGAGAAATCAAATAGTATCTGTAACCCAGTTGGTCTTATATGTCTATCTTCCTGCGGACACTCCAAGCAATGTGCACCAACTGAACTTTCAGATTGGATGCCACAAAGAAGACAGTGAGGATTGTTGTACAATGTTTCAGAATGTTGATTCGTAGGCTGCCTACATACTGGAAGGATGTAAGCTTCGCAGAGGTCTTCTTTCAAGTTCGTTTCGTTACTCTTGTTCGGTTTGTTACACCAACCTTTATGCTTTTTGATGAGGCAATAGTCAGTAACGTTGTTTTCCGGTGGTACAAATTGCCACGACGATATCTTGCAGTTACGCCGTAAAAATGACGTCAAGTTGAATGAATTGAAGTCGTTAATTGACACCATCGGGCAGCCACGCTCGGCTTTCCAGTAGGTAATGTTAGTTGCTCCATTACAGCTAGCACAAAAATAGTTCTTGTAATTCCTTTTGGTTTTCTTGTCAAACACAGGCATGGTTTTGAAGGCATCTGATGGGTCGTTTTCTAAGCATGCTTGTGCAATCTTTGAGCTTGTGTTAAAGGGGCAGCTACTGATAACAAAATGTCCATGGTCCCTGGTTTTTCGTTCAGAACCTGGTTTTGGTTTAAAACACGAGTGCATTGGCGGCTTGACTTTCCTAAAGACTGATTTCCTGCATCTTAAGAGAGAGAGAGAGAGATGAAGAGAGAGAGAGAGATAAAACAGAATTTAATTTCAAATCTTCATTATGTAAGGTTGCAGGCATATTATCAACTTAAAGTTAAGAGCACCCCAAATGATCGCAAATGCCATAGTGTGTTCCATCCATCATTTTTGGTTGGTTTTCCTATTTTAATTGGGAAAATCCTTTCTTGGTTGATCTATTTTATTACCAACTCAAAATAAACTTAAACTGGTTTAAAAAGATGGTTCGCAATCGCTAACTGATTCGTTGAGGTCATCATATATTTTGACCAACCGATTTAGATCGTTAAGTTGTTTTTGGGGGAAAAGCCAAGAACGGTTTTGAAAACCTTTCATTTAGCAACCACAAGATATCATCTAAAAGACTGAAATGCTTGATCCCAATAGAACACAGACTTTGTTTTAAGCAGATTTGCGCACCAAATACGTTACAAACATACCGGCCTACACTTACGCACATCCTCATAAAGTTAGACAATCCGAAAACTGGAACCAAGCAAATGTTATTGTCGTAATGCGGAATAAAAAATACATTGGAGGCCATTGGATATTTCACCAGTAGATTTTCATCAACAAGACACAGACAGCGTACCTGGTGTAGTAATCATAGGGACGTTAAATTTGGCCTGATAACTATGTTTGATACCAAGGGCGGACTCCAATTTATCTCATCAGTTGGTTTTCTTACAATTAACAGAAAATGTACCTGGTATAGTAATCATAACAGCAGTCTCCAAGTTCTTGACACAAATCATCACAGTAACATTTCAGTCTTTCATTTCTTTCCAATTTTCCACATCGACCCTTGCAGGACCTGCTGCTTTGTAGGTCACATCCCTGGAGAAACCTTGAACCAAACCTGGCATTATGTTGTCTGGCGAGTTCCAAGAAGCTGGTGTTCTTGTTCTCATACTTGATAACAATGTCATCTGAAGGGAGAAAAATGGGAACTACCACGTGGGATGGCGGAGGACGAATAGTCACAATGGCGTGGAATATGGGCCGTAAAGTCCGCAACTGAGGTAGTGTCTCTGAAACTTGATATAACAAAGGAATATATATTAAGTGGGGTATGTAAAGACGACGTAATTAACCCCACCCCGTTTTTGACAGAGAGCCCCCTGTTAAAACAATGTCTAAACACAAATAAACTACACACTAACTAACATAAATAAGACGAAGGTGTGCGTGTTAGTATGTACATCTGGACCTAACTGCAGGTTTGCGTGCTTAATATTCTTAATTGCAAGACCACAACGAAAACATCAGAGGCGTGGGAAGCAATTAACAGATCGACGATTTCTAATTTTGACAAACAGTTTGGTAAACAGGGAAATGGAACATTAATTCTTTTAGAAATACCGTAACAAATAGTTGTCTTAATAACTGTGAATCGTGACTAAATCCTGAAAAAACATCAGAAGCGTGGGAAGCGATTAACAGAACGACGATTTCGAACTTTGAAAATAGTTTGGGAAACAGGGAAATGAAACAATGGGTTTCTATGACATTTAAGAACCCCTCCTTGTCTAGGCCCAAAGACATTAATTATCTTAGAAACACCACAACAAATAGTTGTGTGAAGAGAAAAGTGTATGAACCGTGACTAAATCCTGAACCGTAAAAATCAAACTTTAATAGTCTCTACAAATTATATGATCACCGTGAAGTATAGGGGCTCTTTCATGGCTCAATCAATAGATTTTCTCTTTTTCAGAAGTCAGATTTTAACGCCATTTATCCAAAACATTTTAAAAGAAAATATCTTAACCTACCAAGACACCTTAGTTTAATCACTTCTGCCAATTTGTGTTCCGGCCGAAATAAAAGCAAAACTGATCACAACATGGTAAATAACTGCGTGTAATCCAACTTAATCGCCGCCAAAAACCGACCATCTGCACCATTTTCCTCTTGAAAATGAAGATTGGAATCTAAAAAGCGTCTGTTTGTAGATATTTTATAGCTTAAAAGTTAGCTTTCTTGCCAATAAACGTTGAGCATGCGTAGAGAGTTGAAAGAGTCTTTTTCATGTAACTCACTAATTGTAGTGTTCATCGACTTTGTGACTGATATTAAAATGATAACTATCAATATATGAATCACTTTATACAAAGCACACTCTTTTTCCAGGTTGAAGTAGTGTGATGTACTTTTGTAGCCGGCGCGTTTACAAATTAAGCGATTCCACGGTGACGTTAAATCGTTTAGTGTTCTTTGGCTTTGTGACACATATAAATAGTAATACCATCAGGAATATCATCATACGGAGAAGCTTTGTCTATGTTATAAAACAAATAAAACAGCTTTGCCCGTACTCAGTATATTATAAAAGCACTAAGGACGTTACGAGAGCACTCAGGAACTGAGGATTACGACTCGCTTTCGACTAACGTTTCTCCCAACACTTTTTTGTGTTGTCTTCACCGACTTCCTGCATGCTTTGTAAAGCTCGCGTTACTTAAAAAAGACTGTTGTTCACACGGACAACACAAAGATAAATGCATTAAGTCAATTTTTGAGTTTCACTTACTGTTTTCTTGAACATGAGTGTGGAGTGTCCTGTCAAAAAAATTGAGAACACAGAGCACGAACGCTGCAACAAATTTTGAGGACATCCTTGTCTCGACTCAACAAAACAGCATTTCGGACACAATCTACAAAATTGAAAGTCCGAAAAGCCAGTCTTTCTGTGGTACTGCTTATTAATGGTAACAATGAGCCCTTTATCAAAGTGGAAGCGAGCTAATTTTTCTCCACTGATTGAGAAACTTGCTGACTGTTGATTGAAGCTGTTGATTGAAGCTGTTGATAATCCCTACAGGACGTATGAAGGGACAGCAACATATATAACTCGAAAAAGCAACATTTTCGGAAGGAGTCATCCACTAAGTGAACACAATTACTCCAATATTAGCAACGGAAATGAAATTCTGACAGTTAGTTGCACGAGGAGACAGGAAACGAAAGATAATGAAGCACTTATAGGACTTCAGAAACAAAATTACCTAAAAAGTCACGATAAAGGCTCGACCGTTCACAATATATATATTTTAGTGTCATAGCACTGAATATGTGCAAATGACTAGCATGATTTTTTTAGTTTGCTCTTTTTAAAAAGTGTATTGACTCAAATCTTTTCTTTATCAATTTGACTGGTATAAAGTTATACAATTTCTGATAACTATAGTTACCAGGGAGATGTGGGTTCGAGTCCCGCTCAGGGCACAAAAATCAATTTTTTTCGGACGAGTGTACGCTCCAACACGTTGAAACAAATAAGATATATATTAGATAAGCGAGACCAACAACGATGCCTTCTGCTGTTCGACGAAGTCGACCGATCCGATAAGGACGGTAATTCAAATCATGAGCGTAACTAACGAACACAGTCGAATGAAGAAAAGTAAATTGGGCTCTGCGAGATCCCCACAGTTATCCAACACACCTCATTAATTTGCTATGTTGCCAGCATGGTGAGTCCTGATGTTGTGGTGGATAACACGTCTGACTAGTTACCAGGGAGATGTGGGTTCGAGTCCCGCTCAGGGCACAAAGGCCAATTCTTTTTCGGACGAGTGTACGCTCCAACACGTTTAAAACAAATAAGATATATATTAGATAAGCGTTTTTGAACCGTTTCCGGGATAAAGTGTTCGTAATTGGACAAACCAGCAAGCTTCTCTCTGAGGAGTTTTCAAAAACGTTGGCGAATTAAACTATGCGAACGAACAATCAATCATGTACAATGCCTTCGGAATAAACATCTAATTAATTGCTATTATGTTAGTACTAAAAATTAAAGTTCCCGTAAACTTACATTATTGTTAATGTTTTTAGCCTCCGATGTAGCCGCCTTATCTCCTTCTCCGCGGAAGGAATTAAGGCGGCTGCTCAGTTGGAGGTAAGTAAGTTTCTTAAATATATATGCTGTATTTATTAAATTAAGTAAGCAGTGATTTGTTACTTCACGGTTTTTATGTTATAAGAACTACAACACAGTAAAGGTTGACTACACTTTAATAAAAGACAAAACGCTTTTCCTTCAGTTATATTCCATTCACTCGCAAGTGAGACAGCGAGACTTCAATTGAGAGAACGAACTTTTACCATCTATGACATTATGCACATCACACAAATATTGCTGCAGTTACTGCGCCTGTTGTTGTATATAACTGTAATACAACTGTTATTATTTCAAAACTAATATGTCTTTCTTTACGGTACAGGTAAATCAAAAATGTCACTAGCTGACTGGTTAGCTGCAACTGCAGCAGAAGAAAGAGTGGCTAAAATGAAAGATCAAACAAATGGAGTCCTTAAAATATTTGATGTTAACGGATTTAATAACAAATACCGATCAGAAAGAAGGAGAGAAATGAGCACCACAACCACAAGACTGGATAATGCTGTTATGTCAGCTTTACAACATAAGGAACACCCGTTGGTAAAAATCATTTCAACAAAAAGTGACGGTAACCGACGTGTTATCTCGCGAAATTTAGAAGTTGTAGACGAAGTTTTGGATAGTTACAAAAAAAGAGTTAGAAAGGTAGGTTCAATAGTTCTTAGTCAATCGGAATAAAAGTAATAAGCGCTGGTGAGCCAGTGATTTAAGTGACAATATCCATCATTAGGTTTACACCTTTGAAAAAATCTACGGTTTCTGAACATTTTACTTTATTTAATTAGTATAGGAAACACCACCGTTCAAGAAGAGTTTATGATAAATACCCCGAGTACTTGATGAAAGTGGCGGTATTTGTCGCTTGTAAGTGACCAGAGACTGCATTAATAAAGAGATCGCTGTAACAGATTGTTTGTAACAGATACAATACATTACAATAGGCTAAAATACAGACACCTTAGCTGAACAACAAATGTTGTACTTTTAAAATTTTAGAAGACCTGTGACTAGCGACTATATATGACATACATTTTTCACTCATCAACTAGTTTTGGTATATCTATAATAATAGTATATTACACTATATGAGTATCTACCACTTAATTCCTCGTACGTGGAAAACTCGACTAAAGTCAACCACCGAAGACCTAGAATGGCAAACAAATATCAGCACGTTCCACAATAAATAAAGTTACAAAACATTGCAGTAAGAAAGGCTACTGCTTCTATGAACAGACTAGCTATAGTAAAAGGTGATTTAAATGAAAAAAATCTCGGCTGTTTATGAATTACGAAACACGTGAAAACAGCTACTTTTCAATTCAAAATAAATCATTACATTTCATATACGAAAAGTAGCTTATTTAGAGAAAAATTAGTTATGGATGACAAATGCCATATTTGCGACAACACACAAACACTATCATTCTTGTTTATAGAAGGCAACAAATCGGTTACTTTCTGGGTCGCATTCACAAACTGGTGGAAGTCAATAGATACAGCTTTTCTAAATCTCCAACTTGAGGATTTTTTTATGGACTAAACCAAGCAAAAGTCCAACGATGCTATAAATTACTGCCTACTTGTAGCAAAATATATCTACGCAAGCGCAAAGAAACAAGAAGAACACCTTCTCAATATTGTTGTCACGTTTCTGAAAAACAAGCTCAAGCTAGAAAAAGAAACCCTTCAAGACCGTGTGAACATTTAGTACTCATTGCACATGCCTCCCCACTACACTATTGTAAATTTCTGTAAAATATATTAACTAATATTTAGACACAAAGTTAAGGCAACGATCTCTTTATTAATGTAGTCTCTGGTCTTACTTTTAAGAAAGATATAAATCATGTTATACGTACCTTAGATGAAACCGCATCATTGTCAAGTATAAAAACACGATAATGGTTCCGAAATATTCTTGTGTTTCAGGTGTCACAGGCCACACATACATGTACCAGTACTATATCAACTTCAAGTGATTGCTTGAATTCAGCTGCAACAATTCCTGAATGTGAAACAAATTCAGGTAAATCAAATGTTCAGTAATAGTGATAGAGATAGTAGGAGTAGCAGTGAGCAGTAACAGTAGCAGTAGCAGTAACTGTATCTGTAACAGTAGCAGTGGCAGTAACAGTCACAGTAGCAGCAGCAGCAGCAGTAGTAGTAGTAGTAGTAGTAGTAGTAGTAGTATAGTAGTAGTAGTAGTAGTAGTAGTAGTAGTAGTAGTAGTAGTAGTAGTAGTAGTAGTAGTAGTAGTAGTAGTAG
>JAOEHT020108653.1:0-12746 GCA_025448195.2 Parazoanthus atlanticus | reverse complement strand
ACTGAGAAAAATGATAAAGCACAATACTATTAATTAAAAATCACACAAAATTACAAATTACCCCACAAAGGTTGGGCCTTGCATTGCCCTTCATATTTGATCAAATATGGTGGCCGCTCCATTTTGGCTTTTCTCCTTCTCTGTAGGACTCAATAACAACATCGAGGCTCAGATTTGCAAAATAATAAGAACAAGTTAAGAAATGTTTTAGGCCCACGCTCTGATCAGATCCATGAAACTCAATGTTCCAACTGGAGCAGTTGGTTGATGTATAACTGAAAACAAAAACAATTTAAGAACAAATTGAGACTAAAATAGCCTAACTGATTTGCCAAAATATCAGCCAAAGGTACCTGGTTCTTATAAAAAAAAGAGTGTACCTAGATCTATTAGTCAATTTGGTCTCCTTTTCATTGGAAATACTGCGGGTGCTTGAAGGATTCGCAAGGTTTTTTAGCTGTTTCCTGTGAGGTTGTAAATCTAAACTGAAAGTAGACTTTTCAGTAACTGGAAAGTCAGTGATTGTACTACTCGAATTCTGACTCGATTCTGTGAGATTTATAGCCTGATTACCTTATCGCAAGAGAGTATGCGAGTCTTTCTTGTCAGTCTGACCCTCATTAGGCTTAAACAAATTGTGCATTTCATAAAATGGCTCCATCATTCTGGAAGCGCCGAACACTACTCATAAAATTACTTATTTTGCTCATAACACAGCCCGAACAAGGTTTTTCTGCTCGAATTCTGCTCAGTGAAATCGTAACTTTACTAGCTCCGAAATTTGTTGGATAATTTGGTTTCTCTTCAGTTGAACTCCCTAAAACCATACGTATAACACTGAGTACATCAGGAAGTAATGAGATTAGACCGATTACGTTATTCGCAACAGAGTATGCAGGTCCTTCTTGTCAGACCTCCCCGGTTGAGTTTAAACAATTTAACCAAAATTATTTGCACACGAACTTTGTAGAAAGAACAGTCCCTCTTACCTTTGTTGAGCGAGAAAAGTTTATAACGAAGTTTGTTCATTTGGATAATGTTCTTAGTATATTTCATCTGTCACATCCCTTTCAGCCTGTTCGTGCTTACTGACGTACTCTTCAATGCATGCAGGGAAACAGAAGAATGAAATAGCGGCCGAAAGGCAAAAACTTGAAAAAGGCGTTCATATGCAGACAACGGCATAGTTCAACATGTTAATGACTACGTTCGGCGTGTTATTCAACGGAGTTTTAATGTTTCTGCAACGTACTATAAATACAGCCTAGATTGAGGAGACATAAGGTTCACTTGATAGAATGATACTTCTTTCCTGAGACATTCTGCGATTTATCTAATTGGTTGTTTCACTATGGATACTTGCAATTTCAACTCTTTCAACTCTAAATGCTGATTCAGTTCAGCTATAATTGATGCCTGTGCAGATACAGCATTAGAGGAAAACCCTATATAAGACTTAAATTGGTGGTTTCAGTTATACAGGAACCAAATGTCCGGCATTGCATGGCCTATTAAAGGGTGCGGCATCATGTGCCAGTCTCTAAAATCCGACCGGACAGTATGACAATCTTCTATCACGTTTTTAAAATCTCGCGAGACGCCTCCATGTCAGTGTCAATGAATTGGAATCATTCGGCTCAATTTATGTCTTGTCGGTGTTCTGCGGTTTTCAACACACAGCAGAGTACTGTATCCGGTCTTTAATTGCATATCGTTGCATGATGAACGCACGGGTGGAGATAAGTTTTTGATAGTGAATGCGGGTGGTTGGATACCGAGTTGGATCAGCTCCAACATTCAGATTGGTTTGGGTAATTCAAGAACAGGTTGTGTGGGTTAGATTAGTTTTAAGAGGTTAAAACATTTTTCGAATTATAACTCAGGCCCGATCCTCCTAAAATATTTCGTTAGCCTTTGAAAGTCGGATCGGTCGGTCGCGGAAAATAACAACTGGAAACAAAAATGTCAGCGATAAAGCCACGTAATATCTATTGAATTAAACTGACTATTTTCCAACTTAAAGTTTTGAAAAATATGGGCCGGTCAAGTTTTCTTCACAGGTATTAAAAATATGTGGGTTGGCCGTCAGTCGGACGAACGATCGGAGACGAAATATTTAGTTTATGGGGATAGTCTTAAATTAACGAGCTGATGAATCATCCGCTATTTAAGAATTTAGTACATGACTTGATCAATGTTTCATAAATATATATAAAATCTTTGGAATCCCATGTAGTGTGAGGTAAAGCAAGTAATACTCAGTAGCACAATGTGTGGTATTACTACTACTGTTTGCATGATCTTTTTTTGTTTGATAATTCCACTGAAGTAGATTTGGCTATTACGCAGTAAGCCGAATGGAATTGCGAAATATTTAGGGGCCCGTGTAGCAAGTTATGTTGGGAAATGGAAATTATACCCTGTTAACCAATCAGATCTGCAACAGGTGTCTCTAGCATGTATTTTATGAGCAGTATTTTACTGGGACAGGAAAATTGACATGCCTGGCGATCCGCCTGTCAGTTAAAAAAAATTAATGAGGCATGGTTCTTAAAACCCAGCATGGTTTTCCGTGATTAGCAATCGTTCAAGAAGTTGGCCTTACCGTCTCGCTACACTGATCTTTATTCGCCTAAAGTTTATAGGTTCAAATGCTGCATGAAACACTGGTCTCAAATCAAGTTTCATTCCACTTCATGTACTTGTGCATTAAACGGCTATTTTTGATGGAGAAATATATTTGATATATAGGAATAGTTTACCCAGCGACTGATGCGAGCAGAGATATCTTATATCCCCACGAAAAAAGTTTCAGTATTTTTCATAGGTACACGAGAGACCTCTGCACGTAGGGTAGGAATAGTAAAATTGTGATATGAAAGTTTTGATACTCTTGATTCCTGAATAATCACTCGAATTTCGCGACTTATTTCTAACATATGGTTGTCCACATCTCAATTTGGAGTTCACTACTGCGTTAAAAATAACAGTTATAGTGAAGTGGCAGCAAACGGCTTGGCACTAATAATATTGCGTGTGATAGTTTGCCCTAGTGGGTGGGAAAAATCGGCTTGGTTGTTCCTAATCCGGTCTTCACTGTGTTTGAGATTTAAGCCTGCAAGCAGAGATCTCTCATAATCATATCGTTTTTCGTGCATGGCGACTGCATTGCAATATGATTATGAGAAATATCTGCTCACAGGGTAGTTTGTGAAGCCCATGTCCTAGAAATCACCCCGTTGCACTTTCAAATGATATATCAGTATAGGCCCCGAATATAAAAGATTTTCAAAACATCCGTCAAATCCAAGATACATACATTTGCAATTAAAACAGAAGTTTTACCGTTAGAGGTTATTAAATTATTAATAAACTGTACTGGCCATCTGATCATTTTTAGCTCTTATTGTTATTTCGGGTGACCAGTATCCCCTATTCTTCTTTTCACTATAAACTGTAAATGTTTTGTAACTGTAAAGCAAATAGGGAAATAAATGAATAAATTGTGGTTGTTGTTGTTATAATAAAAGTAGTTTCTTCGATCCTGCTCTATTAGATATCAACTGGAGTCTTGAATTGCATTATCTTACTAAACTATACTTAATTGACGACCTTTTGACTTAGAATTGATTGAGTACATGCTACTTAATCTCACAACTATGATAAAGGAAACATTTCAAAAATGCTGTGATTTATATTGAATATAATACAGTCAACATCGATGATAATTATGTATCAACATTGGCGCTATCCGTCTATTATTAATAATAATACACCCACTTGATACTCTTGCAGCAAGCGGTTCATTCAGCGACTTCACGCAGTAATTGCATAGCAAAATCATTCACACGTCTAGCACAACCATACAGCCCGTATAGAATATTGACAGAAAACTATGGTGCAAATATCACTATTTCAAATGAAACTGAGGCACATTTCATATGAATTAGCAAATGTTTTCAGTGTTGAATACCAGCTCCCTGTTTAAACTATTTACACTCGAAAAGCAACAACATTTTGGAGTGCGATCACGAGTAAACATCGTAAAGTTTCCGTTAGTGTTCGAAGTCTGTCATTCAGTCTGTGCTGACTACACTGTGAACTCTTCATCTGTATCAGTAACTCTCCTTAATTGGACATACCAGCACAAGGCAGCAGTCAAAATTACTAGGATCAGCATGAAAACGAATCAGCTATGTAGTTATTTAGTTCATGTACTCTGTGCCTCAAGTGATTAAAACCCGGGAGTTAAAACAATGCATGATGAAAGTTCAGACAGCTATACTACAGCTTGATGATTTTTCCCAGCTAAGATAATTTCTGTAGTCGCCAAGTTCCACCACTAGTTTATATATAGTAATATAATGATTGGTTGATATGTGTAACTGAGTTTCATTTACGATCATGAGTAAATGCAATGTAAGTTCCGAGATGTTTGGATTGACATTTGACTTAATGAGGTCTCAGTTTGACTGTATACACTAAAACAGTAGAATTAAAATACGCATAAAAGAACCTAGAGTAGCCTAAGCACGTTCATATCATATAAATGGTATCTAAGATAATTTAGAGGGAGTTTGGCTCTTATAAAAAAGTACTTAATGATTTAAAAAAAGCAAAACACTGGTAGTACTGCTTTTGGTAACCGGTAGTGAAGGACTGATCTGATGTCAAATGCCACATGCTTGTTTGTATCGAAGGGGAGTTTGAAAATGAACTTTGTAAAAGAACCTGTTTTAGATATGATGTTCTTATATATTGGATGCATAACGTTAAAATTTTAGCCTTGGGATTAGGTTCTTCAATAATGTTGGTGGTTTTTATACACGGGTTTTAACTATAATATATATACCACAACTGAGTATTGATTGAGCTACTACTGTACTGGGCGATATTTCAAAATCAGATAATACTAATAAATAATATTGTCAATTCATATAACAATGTTTCTATATGTTTACATTATATAAGGAGGAGAAAGTTTAAAATGCAAGTCAAACAAGTTGATTATTACATGAATCATGATTCAAAAACGGTTCGTGGCAACTGCGCAGTGACAAGTTTTCCGCATGCACCATTTTTAGTCCACAGATTTTGTCACATTTAGGTAAATATCGAATCCATTCTTTACAAAACGTTGGTTACGAGTTAATCTGAATCATGAAACAGTAGTATTACTTTAACTTTTGATATTACCTGATGTTAAATAAAGCACTTTTTAAGACAATCCTGCGGCAAGAAGCTGCAAGAGTTACCTGAACTCGAGGCAGGAAAAAGTCACCCGCCACTGATTTCTCCTTCTGACATATATCTGAAGTGCCATTGTCATTTGGGAATAACAAGCAGAAACTGGGGTAAACCGTTTTCATATTTACACACACAACTACATACAGATGCTGAAAGCTTTTAACTCTCAAAAAATCAGTTGAATTTTGTACGAAACTGATGAATTTCGTGACTCGCATGAGCAACCCATGTAAAACGCGAATGAAATCACTTGATGCTGACTAGTTCAGGCTGTTTTAAATAGTAACTTTCGTTTTAGAGCAAAGTCATGAACAGATAAAATACCTTTTCAAGTTCGTATGGTATTCTCGCTGTGTATCGGTGTTATTTCGGTGAACTTATCGTGGAAAAAACAAGCGAATAAATTTTGTTGGGTAGCTTGATTTTAGTCAAGACTTGATCATACAAACTGCAGGTACTTGTTTGAGTATATAAAGACCCAGATTTGGCACCAGCCGTATAAGATAGCCAATGTGTAGTCATATGAATACAACCGTGATGCAGTTGATACTGATAACTCAAGAAGTAAATTGGATAGTTTGCTCCTCAATAAACACGAGAGAGATAGCTTTTGAAGCTTTTCACTGACTAGTTAAGTTGCTGGTTGAAATGACTGAATACCGAACCACTGCATATAAATTTGATAGCTCAGATCAGTAAACGTTTCACTTAAAACTTCACTAATCGTACAAATGTTTTATACAGCTTGAACAAGAACCCAAACCAAAAAGTTACCAGTCATTACTGTCAGGTAAAAATCGGTTGTTGATACAACGAAGTTTTACTAAACTAGATGTAATTTAAGTGGCTTCGAATTGGTCATGATCACAGCTCAAAACTGAGCTGATCAGTGTCAACTTGCCTATATCTTGCGATTACGAATGTGTTCAGTTCGATTTGATTATGCATGGACTTTGGGTTAGGTTAAGGGTTAGTATAACATAGGGAATACTGAAATGAAATATAAAATGCATCTTTATATATCATGAGCATCTTTGTGCGAAAATCAGCCAAGGGCTGGTGTATAACAAAGTTTGTAAGTCTCTATGTGGAAAAATTGTCGTTTTGATAACTTACACAAGACCAGAACTGATACAGTCAGTGATTGCATTGCTGGCCAGTTCATAGATAGTTTGCTGTTGGTGTTTGCATCACAGTTATGAACGTCAAAGGAAAAAAAATCCGGCTTTATATAAGAAATCTACTAGTTCCACGATTTCGTTTTGTAATAAAAACGAGTTTCTCAACAATTAAAGACTGCCTCATTCCCAGAGAACGAGTGCGAAAAAAGTACAAGGAACTAAAATGCAGCAGAAGCTGCAGTTATTGGTTGCGCAGGGGCGAAACAAAAGTACAAAAGTTACTCTAAATGGGGCGCACACGTTGTGACAGAACACGTATACAAAGTTATCGCCAGATCCAGGGAAATATTTGATTGCATATTCGAGCATGTTTATTCCACCAAAGAGACTAAATGATGACTGGTTCGGTATTCTGACACACTTGGGATTGAGTACACATCAAATTCCAACTCTTAAACTTGGCAAAATTACAAAGATGAAAGCTTGCTTGTCAGTAAGAGTGTCTGTAAAGTTTTACTGCAATATAGTAAACTGGTCAGCTTAACATGTTTGGTTTGAAAACGCTCCAACTTGCTGTGGCAATATGGGTTTGATAGAAATACACGTAAATCTGGGTCTCGGTGAAAATAAAATATAAAATTATCTAAATCAAGCAACGCTTAAATGTTTGACTAAAATAAGAGCATATCACTTTTACCCTGGTTGTTACCTACTAGTGGTAACTGATCTCGTTCTGTAACATCGCAGCCGATATTAAACCAGACACCGATCCTTCAACTACGCCCACAGGTTATTAATGCTGAGAGCTCTTCAGAAAAACGAAGAGATTAAAGTGCCAATTGTTCCAAATCGTATTGTAGTACATAGTAATGACAGTGTAATCTGTTTAATTTCTCTAAGTGCCTCGGTTCTCTTTACGTCTGCTGGTGCCATAAATATATGCACAATATAGGGCCAGAAAGTTATGTTTCCACTCTCCTTCATCTTGTGGTATAATTCTGGAGTGATTTAATGAAATATATTCTCGAGAGTGTAGCGAGTGGGAAATTGGTAAAGGGTCACTCATGTATCCCTATGAAACGCAGACATAGACAAATATAGCCCTGCATTTAGGATATAGCACAGTAAGTCACTACTAAAGAAATCGATCAACACTCTTTAGTGCTTGACAATGATATGCAGTTGTGAAACACTTTTGTTATGCAGTTGTGAAACATTTAATTGTAATTTTCACTTGTAGCGAGTTTTGGGCAAGTCGATGCTATGGGTTGTGCTTTGCGTATCACGTGATCACATTTAAGTCGTATCCAAAAAGATTAACGAGACACACACTTAGAACTAAGTACAATTAACCGGAGAAGGAAAGAAGAAGGAAGAGGCTTACACAATATCATTTAAGCAGCAAACGGGAAACTTACCAAAGAAACGGACCAGTTCTGTCAGTTCGTCGGCAACCATTTCTCTTCATGCAACCATTCAGTTGAACTTTGATCCTATTATGTACTGATTCATGTTTCTTATACAAAATAAGCTCTTTAGAACATTATAGAAACACCTAAAGCAAATAACTACCCCGCAAATACGGTATTTATCGGTTTAAGTTTGATTTATCAAAGCGACTAACAAGATGCTATACACATGTATACAGTGCACCCGGTCAACGCCGTCAATGGCCGCTAGTATATATGAGCCCGGCACATTCCAAGCTGAAGGAATGTAAACACTGGCTACGTTTGCATGCCCTTTGATATCAATATCTCTTTGAAAAAGGTGCGTGGGATTACACCTGATGTTATTTTTAAAACAGATAAAATAAGAACTTTAAAGACCTTCGCACAAATCAACTCAAAACTGTTTCCAGATGGCAAAAACTAAAAAGATGGTTTACGGCGACTGTGCCACAGAGGTCTTGTGCAATTCGAGTGTAGCTTTCATCTGCAATTAAAATATTAGTAATAAAAAAACTGAAGTTTTGTTGCGAAATTTACATTTTCGTCAGAAGAATGTAATAGCTCTTACACAAGTTTGAATGATATCACCTGATCAGTCATGTGACTCTAAAGTTTATAAAAGTATACGCAAGTTTCTTGCTCAACCAGACTGCTAGACTGCTAGACTATTGCAACGTGAGCTCGGACTCGAGTGTTCCTAATATTATTGAGTTTAACCAACAAACAAAGTAAGGGAAAAGCTTTACAACTTGAACAACAACAAAAATGTCTTGCAGGATGTTTCAGTTAGTTCTCATAGCGACGAGCTTTATTTGGGTCAAATCAGGAAGTGTGTATATAGATACACAGTACGGAACAATCATTGGCGTAAGTCAACACATCGCGGCAAATGGCAGTGATATCAGCGTAATCGATCGGTATCTGGGTATTCCTTTCGCTTCTTTGCCGCTCGGTGAACTCCGCTTTCAACCTCCCAGGCCCCCTTCGTCGTGGCGGCCAAAGATCCACAATGCCACATATTTCAGGAATGCCTGCATGCAGGATTCCATGAGCATGGAGCGTGTTAAGTCTTACGCGTGGAGTGGATTCGTCCCAACGTTTGGTGAGGATTGCTTGTATTTGAACATTTTCTCGCCGGGAAAAAACTTTTCTGATATTGCAAGTCCAACTTATCCTGTAATGGTGTATATTCATGGCGGCGGTTACCATGGAGGCACTGCCCTGCTCTATCCGGGAGACATACTGGCTCGTAAGGGCGTTATCGTAGTCACCATTCAATACCGTCTAGGTCCCTTTGGTTTCCTTACAACGGGCGACTCGGCTGCTCGTGGAAACTATGGGATGCTAGACCAAATTCAGGCGCTTCGCTGGATCAAAGCAAACATTCACTATTTCAATGGGAGTCCTTCTCAAATAACTATTTTTGGCCAAAGTGCTGGAGCTTTCAGTGTTGGCCTATTGTTGCTTTCGCCTTTGTCAAAGGGTTTGTTTCACAGAGCTATTGCTTTGAGTGGTGTAGACTTATGTTATGCTTCCACTCAGCCTGTCAACCACGGCGCCTACTACACTAAACTCCTTGCGAAAACCTTTGGTTGTGAAGTGGAAGATACTGCACGGATGGTAGAATGTCTCCGTGAACAAGACGCCTTTGAGCTTAGCAATGTGGCTCTGGCATATCGCCTAAAAGGACAAACCGAGCTTCCTTTTGCACCAGTTGTCGATAATCATTTTCTCCACGCAGAACCTCTGGAGCTAAGAAAAGCCGGTCTTTTCCATAGAGTAAAGTTTATGGCCGGAATAACAAACGGAGAAGGATCAGAAATAGTTGAAATGGACCTGAAAAACTTGAACTTTTCAGATATCGACAAGGGAGTGCCAGCTACGGTGTTCGACAAGTACATCAAATCAGGAATCGACAGAATCATCCCAAACGTAAAACTGCCCGTCAGGCGACTGGTCGCTGAAGCTTTGAACTTCCAATACACACCTTGGCCAGAAGAGAAAGATCCGTTGAAACTGAGACAAGCGCTCATACACTTAGTTAGCGATTTCAACTATGGCGCTTCGACTGTCCATGCTTTGTCTCTACACAGTCACTTTGCCCCAGCCTACATGTTTGAGTTTAGACATGTTTCGAAACAAAGAAGCAAACCAAAATGGATGGGATCCATTCATGGCGATCTCGCCGACCACAGTTTTGGTTTTCCCTACATAAATAACAGTATGACCGTACCTCGAGTCTACGATGACGAGGATCGCAAAGTCAGCAATTTGACCATGACGTTGTTCGCTAACTTTGCTAAGCACGGCGATCCAACCTACAAACCAGTTCTGGGAGCGACGTGGACCCCGCTGAAAGATAATAAAACAATTTACTTCTGTATCCAAGCTGAACCTAAGATGGGCAAAAACAATTTTCGTCCATCGAAGGTTGCATTTTGGAACTTTCACTATCCCAAATTGATCAACACTTCTTTGCAATGGCAAGTCACCGGGGCTGCACCATATTGTATTGGCTGCAACACAGCACTTCTTACTCTAATATTGGTGTTTGCGTGTACTTCACTTCTAAACGTCTTGCTTTAGTTACATGGATACTGATTAAAGACGAGAGAGAAAATTGTTTCTATTATAAACGGTGCTCCTTGCATGAGGAGTTTGAGAACACATCCGAACAAGGACAATATTTCGACGAGGCCAGCTCATGTCAGTACAAATGCACTAGCAATATAGGCAACTTTTCATTATCGATAATAACAAAGCTTACATTATTTGATTTAGCTTTGTTGTTGTCCTTTTTATTATGTTAAAAAGACACACTGAGTACTCCGAGTACCGATTATATGCTCTGAATAAGTAAATGACAGTGCAAGATAACTGAACAGTAATTCGTTCGGGATGAAATGGAAAATTTATCATTATTCATACTATCGCGGTGATATATATTCAAAAAACTTTTTTGATTTACACCGAAAAAAACCCTGAACTAATTAGTTAGTTAGTTAGTTAGTTAGTTAGTTAGTTGGTTTTGCTCTAACCGACAACTGACACGATTTACGCCATATTTTGGGAATAAATGATTCCGCCCTATAGCATGTTATAAAGCCATTATATTATATTATATTATTACCGAAAACTAACTTCGACTGATCGATTCAGTTCAGAAAGGGAAAACTTAAGGATCAAGCTAGGCGTGACTGATAGATCCTATCTTAGGAGTCAATGTTTTGCATAAAATACAGGTTCAGGTACAATACTATCAATAGTTGATCACAGCAAGCGCTTGTACCCAAATAGTGGGTTTTATATTTATCACAAAATCGGTGATAAATTTTGATCAATTAAGGGTACTCTGGGGAAATGTTAGATGAAAGTTTTACTCCTTTAGTTGTGTTGGAACTGAAGTTGCACGGAATGATCAAGGTATATTCTTGTAACGACACTTTGAAATTTGAAATTTCTTTACTGAGAAGAGCAGGATCGACTGAAAGATAGTCCTGCACAAATTCTGCACACAGAAGTCGGCAGAATAAGGAATCACTGTGCGAGCAAAACATTGAGCCATAATAGCAATATCGGAGCACAATGATTGAAGAAACTATGTAACAATTAAGCTGGACCCCCTGAGTCCGAGAAATCTGAACGGCTGTGTTTGACATTGCTTCCCATTGTACCTATTCAGTGGTTTTTGGGAGTCAACGTGTCACCTACTTATTCTGAGCAGAAAATATGAGCATGCAGCCGAATTTTATGAACAGAATATATTTAAGCCTAATGAAGGTTGGTCTTACAAGAAGGATCTGGATATACTCCGGTCCATTGCGATGAGGTAATAGGTCTAGTCTCATAGAGTCGAATCAGTATTCGTTTAGTGAAATCAGGGACATTCCAGTTAATTAGAAGTGTACTTTCAGTTTCGAGATATAACCTCACACGAAACAGTTGAAAAACCTTGCGAATCCGTCAGCACCTGTAGTGTTTCCAAATGAAAAGGAGACTAACTTGACCACTAGATCTATGCATGTACACGCTTTTTGCAGGAACCAGATAATTTTGACCGGGGCTCGTTGTTCCTATATATATATTTGCCAAATTCAGCCTCTAATTGTTCCTAAAAGTATTCTTATTTTTATAATGCATAAAATAACTGTTCTAGTTGAACCATTGAGTTTTTATGGACACTGTCCTTAAATACATAATTACATAAATACATAAGTACATAAATACATAAATCAATTTTTAGCTTAGGAGTTTTATATTGTTGTAACGCGCACTGAGTATTTTATAAAAATACGCAATATAAGTGTTAACGTTATTATATATATATTATAAATAAATAAATGAACAGACAGACAGACAAACAAACAAATAAATAATTTTATAAATATTTAAGTAAGTAAGTAAGTAAGTAAGTTAGTAAGTAAGTAAGTAAGTAAGTAAGTAAGTAAGTAAGTAAGTAGGAAATAATAAGTAACTTGAGTTTTTATGGACTTGTCCTTAAATTTTTTGCAAAACTGCATGAGCTTCAGTGTTCAAATAAAGTTTGTTCTTTGAAAAATAAACGCTTAATTGTACCGATGTAAATCACTATCCAGACGAAACGTGCACTTCATATGCTGCACTCTAATCTTCCAGGTCTGTCATTGTTTAAATGGCAGAATCACAGCGGTACAAACATACACTCACATACCCCAGTTGTCATAAGAACCCAAAACAGTATTTTTCCCTCTTCGGTCCTCTTGTACAATGTACTTCTGTTGCTGGCTTTTTTTAGCTTTAACAGTGAAAGCTAGCGAACATCAGCGCATATTTGCGCCCCAGGCCAGTAGAATGGTTTCTGTATGAAGGGAGGGTGTGTGTATGTATGTGTGTGTGTGTATGTGTGTGGGGCCGGGGGGGTGGGTGGGGTGGATGGGGAAATCGTGTT
>JAOEHT020108584.1:0-12747 GCA_025448195.2 Parazoanthus atlanticus | reverse complement strand
AATTCCGCTCAACTCAAAAAGTACAAATGCCTGAAGGTCGAAATTTTGCTTCAAGATGTATATATTCACTGCCTATGCTTTGCTTTATAAAATCTACTGTATTTGTTTTTTCCTCGCGAGAACTAAGAACTGATAATTTTTTTTTGCTGCATTAGATCAATGACTGTATATATATACATATATATATATATGTATTTCTTTAATTCGTTATTGTTGTAAGGGTAAATTGTGTTATATATATGTATTTCTTTAAAAAAATGCTTTGACAATACTGGAAAGTCATGTCAATAAAGCTTATATTACGTTACGTTACGTATTTTGTCGTTAACTCCTTTCTCCTGACACCATTTTTTCCAGACACTTAAGCAAAACAACGTCCTTTCTTGTGTGTTTTCATTATAAAAAAATTCCTAAGTTCTTGTTATGAGTTTTCATTTGATCCGGAAATCTGGAAAAACGCCAGCCATTGTTGTTGTTGTCGTCGTCGCTGCGGTAACATGTTGAATTTTCCGCTCATGTTTAGGTCGTTTGTGATTTGTTATGGGTTTCATTGTATTTTAACCAATCATAAGGGTTTGCGCCACAGGAAATTTGCACTAAATCTCCTTTTTCTGCACTAAATTTTCTAAAACAACACTGCCTTAGCCAATCAGCATCGAGAAATTATTTCATGTATATTTTTAAATAGGGAATTCCGCGGAAAGGGAAGAACTTTCTCCGGCTATTAGTTAAGTCCGGTTTCCATATAATCGTTGGGATTGCCAGGATCACTGAAAAATGAGTTCTCCGATCCCCGCGATCAGCTAGTTTCCCAATGGTCGCTGTGATTCCTGAGAACGAAAAAAGACGTCAAGACGGCCTTACAATTGACTTGTTATTAATTACAGTAAACACCCGCGTATAAGAACCTACATTTCTACAAGTAAGCCTGAATGGGTTCTTATATATCGGGTGTTTAGTGGGAAATCAGGCTGTTTAGGTGCTTAATTAGGTCCTTATTTTATGCAGTTTACTACTGTTCAGAATACTTCTCATTCATTTTCCGCAGTTTGTGTACAATGTTGAAAGTTCTACTTGACCTACAATGCTTAGTGCTAAGATATTTCTTAACCCTAAACAGGCCTGCAAACATGAACATTAACCTCAACCCAACAACTCAGTGAAGGCTCTTTGATATGCTTTTCAATAGAGCAACAAAACTAAACATTGTGTAAAGTACATTTTACTCATACATTGCCTGCTTTTTTAATTAACTTAACTGGGCTGATCTTACAAATAAGAACCTGTTTCAAATTCCAGGCTGAATAGGTTCTTATATAATGGGGGTCTAATTTGCAAAATTTCAGCCTGTAGGTTCTTATACGCGGGTGTTTACTGTATGATAACACAGTAAACTCCGAGTTACACAGAAAATTAGCCGCCACCCCAATATGAGTTGAGTGACAAGCATGCCTCAACATAACACAAAGTCTCAAAGATGAAATCATTAGCCACAGCGGACGAATTTCGCTCCAAAGCCATTTTAAAATGTAAACTGACGAGAAAAAATATCAAACTGATCGAGTGGTGGAGAATTTCAGGAACACTAGACCGCCATATACATGAAATCGTGACTCGCACCAGAATCCCGCGCGCAAATACTAGGTTACAATTCAATTTTCGATCGTTGGGATCGTTGAAAGTGGTTTCCATTAAATTGTTTTGATGAATCTCGATCGTTGAGATAGAACCTGGTTCCGTATCCCAGTGACCGTGATCGCTGTGATCGTTGAAAGTTTGGTTTCCATATAATCGCTGTGATCGTTGAAAGTTTGGTTTCCATATAATCGCTGGGATCGTTGAACTCATTTTTCAGCGGTCCTGGCGATCCCAGCAATTATATGGAAACCAGGCCTAAGGTTTACAATCTCGTTAAGTCGTCCTTTTACTTGAACAGAATAGTGGTATTCATAAATTGCAAAGAAGAAATGGTTTCTCAATAAGTATTTGCTCGATCCACGGTCTACAAACGGAAAAGAGGAAATTTAAGGACATAGATGTTCGTTCAAATCCTTTTTTAATGCAGATTGGGAAGACAAAGGGTTTCGCTTACGTCTTATAAATACTCCAGGCGGTGTTCGTCCTCTCGCCGAAAAGCACTATGGGATAAATGTGTAATGTGAGTCATTTGCATCTCGTCGCGGTTGAGTAAGGGTCATTGTGCGGTCAAGAGCTTCTTCATATGCGATGTAGATGGGTATTCATTGTCTTTTTCCATTTTTAAACAACAAAAACTGCGGAAAACAAATTGAAACACAGGCCGCCCAAGCTTATAGTTTGCATTTTTGGGGTCAGATTGCACGATTTATAAGACTTTGTATGGGAACTCCGGGATCGAGCGATTTATAAGACTTCGTATGGGAATTCAATCGATTTCTCAAAATGGTAGATATCTGCATAAATGTTAAAATAAAGTTAATCTACCTCAACGTGGGGTTGTCATTGCGTCTTGTGTGTAGTTTGGAGACGATTCGAGGCCGTTTAAGGCGAAAATTAACTAAAAAGTAATAAATCGTAATAGTCAAAAAATATTGTAGTGATGCAAAATAAATATTCATCCAGAGACACTTCATTGGATAAAAACATTTTAAGTTAAAGACACTAAAACAGTTACAGTAATTTAAATGTGACAGTTCTAAAAGTAGATATATGCACACCTGTTCGAGACGATTTACAGCTCTTATTGAAGCATCCGCACATTTGCTCCAAAAAATATCGTCCTTTCTCTGGGGCCAACTGTTAGTGTAGGCATCTTCCCAATATAAACAGATGTACTGGACCAAAGCCGATGTTTCTTCTTTGGTCCATTGCGATTTAACTTGAGTTTTACTTGTATTTGTATCTTTGTACTGTGAATTTTGATCAGGGAAAAGAATCTTTCTGGATGTTTTTTTAATATTTTGGGCCTTTTCTTTTGGTTTCCCAGGGGTATCACCCTGCGGCTGAAGCCCCCTTTTCGACGCCATCGGCTTACTTCACCCTGCAAAATGGCCAGATTTTAAGTCAGAAATTCATACCTTTCCTATGGGGAGCGTTTGGGAGCGTTATAAATGTAGTGGTTATAATGTTCTAAATAATATATTGCAAGTGATTTTTGATGAGATTCTTTCAAATTAGAAGTAGTAGGAGCAAAAAACCAAACCGTCCTCAAATTACACGAGTTCACTCGCCGAGTTGAGATACTTGAAAACATTGGCTGTATCTTTTAATCACGAAGGGACTTACGGTCAAATAACATCGAAAGTGAAAGAAAAATAAAAATTCTTCGATATTTTGTGTTTTCTCTGAAAATTAAAACAAAAATCAAAGGAGATAATAGAGCTGAATCATACCGTTCACAAACATCTACTCCGCCATCTTGTTCCCAAAAGGTGCCAAAATTCAATCCCATAGTGCTTTTCGGCGAGAGGACGAACACCACCTGTAAATACTCCATTTTCTGGTTGTTTGAAACAAACGGGTTTAAAATTACGGCTGAAGAAAGCGCGCTGTTTCAACTAGTCTGGACGGTACCTTCAGTCTTATACATACGATTGAACTATCAAGGAAAATGTTCTGGTCAGTCAGATCTTTGCGTCTTGAAGAAGATCATATTTGAATCGTAGTTGTGTCGCAATTCCAAGTTGTCTCAAAGGTTTTGAGAACAGATAGACTGGGTGTGACTCACTGAAATGAAAAATTGTTCTAACGGTAGGGTAGTTTATCAATCTTTCCGTTGCAGTTTTATAGACCGGCAGCAAATACCACTCCTGCAGGATGTGCGAACGTTGCTTTCAGCCAACTAGTGGTTAAAAGTAGGAATATATTTTCCTTTGCATCAGGGCATGGGTTGGTGCAATATCAAGGATCGTGATATTGAAACATTACCGGTTAACTTTTAAATAGTATGCACAAAGACATCGATCACCGGCGATCGACAAGGTTAAACTGGTGCATGGCTTCGACTTTTACGAACTTTATTTCTGAAGACAATAATGAAGAATTTCAAAAGTCCTTCCCCCTGTTCAATGTTGGGTGTTTCAGTCGTGATGGAAAAAGATAACTTGGTTTACTGCTTGAATATGGGCCGAAAAGTGGAGTTAATTACTATCGTATACTTTCTTAGAAACCTGTCCTTATTAAAATCCTTTAGCTCTTGTAATACAGCCGTTGTTAGAGAAGTTGGTAAGGTAAAAAGAAATGATGTACAAAAATGAAAAAAAAAATGATTTGTCGCATCTAAGACCTAAATACCAAATACGACTCCAAATAGGACATTTGCATTATGGCGCGGTCAATTTACTACAACTACCAGAATGCTTTATGAATTTTCTTATTCAAATTTCTATTCCCTCATGAGGATAGCAAGACAATTGGCACAAATTATCTTACCAAAGAAAATAGGCAAAACATTCTGGTAGTTACATTATATGACACCATCCTGCAGATGTCCTATTCCTTAAGTTTTCAAAAGAAAACAATCCAATTGAACATCTTCTGTAAGATGACAGTTAAATTATTCAACAGTGTGACTTTTGTGTTAAAATTATTTATTTCATACGTTTAACGATCCCCTGGCAATAGTCATTACGATCCATAAATAAAGGGTTAAAGTACATTCTATCATTTATTGCTGCCGACGCGATATCGTAGAATTTTTGTTTTTGTTTAAGATTTAAGAAGCAGGCAGTCATCAATGTTATTCACAATCACTGCCTTTCTGTATACGTTTATCCATAAATGGCGGTGCACTCAAATACGAAAGTCTAGACAAAGTACGAGGTTAGTGGACAGTACATACAAACTTCAATTTAACGCTATTTAATGAATTGCTGTCTCATATTATTAAATTAGTAAAAACCATAGACATATGCGATTTTCTGGTTTTGTGAAATTACTAACCTGCAGGTGACGTCAGAGTTCAAATTGGCGATAGTTCCTCGTACTAGGATAATGTTTTAGATGTATATGCAACAAATGTGGAAAGTTTTATGCCTTTTCCAAAAAGTGCGTAATACTTTCGTATGTCCCAGCCATATGATTTTTTCTCACAAAAGGTAGTTCAGATATCATTAACACGAACACCTTTAAACGGTGTTAATTAATGTAAAGGGGAATTAACTATTTTCAGACTCACCAGTGCGATTCGGCTTTTGTTAGAGCTTTATTGAATATACTCGCCGCTGTTATGCGGAGATTCTGGGATCTTTAACCGTACTGCCCAATTGGGTTCACAAACAGCAAAGCGAGGCCTATTCTGGGGCAGAAACGTGACTTAACTCACCTCGCGAGAGCACAGGCGTCAGATCTCCGTATTTCGTCTTATCTCCCCTTAACGCGTCCCAAATTCCCTCACAAGGGCACAGGTGTTGAATTTCCCTTAACTCGCCTCATCTCACCTGAACTCGCCAAGGCACAGGCGTCTGATTTCCCTTAACTCGTCTTATCTCGCCTCAACTAATCCTATCTCGCCTTATCTCGCAAGAGCGCAGGCGTTAAATTTCCCTTAACTCGTCTTTTTTCGCCTTAACTTGCCTAAATGTGCAGGGTTAGGGAGCCTAGGATCAGATGTTGTTTAGCTCGTGAGAAGTCGCATCCCTTCAATTTCCTTAACACGCCTTTTCTTGCCATAACTTGCAATGAGTTTAGGCGAGTGTCTTCCCCAGAGTAGGCCTAAAGCGGCTCGTTACTTGACTTGCAACTCTAGATTCGTTCCTAGCACTCTTTACCTCGTTCTACTCTGGTCTCTTCTGCAGTCTTTGCTGGTTTCAGTTGCTGGTTTTCCAATATCTACTTCCTAACAATAATCACAGCTAAGACCAGAGTTGAACTTTTGTACTTTCTTTGTTCAGGACTAAAGTAAAAGTGAAGTTTAAGTTCGACGGTTAGTGATGTGTGAGATAACTTATTGATCGGCTCAAAGTTTTAAGTGGAGTGCGACTTTTTGCGGGTACCTGGTACTCCACTTGCCGCTTCAGTAACTTGCAAGTTGGACAATACAACAACCGTAACTCCAAATACTTTGATATTACAAAACTACGAGAAACTCTGATTTTGCTCCGTTACGCTAACAGAAAATGGCTTTTCCTGCCACTTTAGGTAAGATTTCACTCAGTGAATACATAACTAACTGTAAAAATGTAAAAACAGCTGGGTGTTACTTACAATGTATAACTTATTAGTTACAATGTACAACTGTTCTCTCAGAGTAATACAGAAACTGCCGTTCAAGTTTCTAGAAACCATGTTTAACTTCCAAGGCTACTCTTTATTGATACTCCTGATGGGTGTGTTGACAATAGCAATTGCAGTTCAGGTACGTTTTTGTTATTAGTTTAATTTAAGGCTTGAGTGAATATTGGAATGTGTCTGCATCGTTGAGATTGGAAGTGAAATGCATTTCACTCGAATGAATAAATTGGACCCGGGAATCCTCACGCACTAACCAATTCAACTTATCATGAAACTTCTACGTTGCCAGCGTGGTGGTCCCTGATGGTGTAGTGGTTAGCACTCCTGACTAGAGAACAGGGAGACGTGGGTTCGATTCCCGCTCGGGGCATATACCAATTTTTTCGAGTGCACCCATTCTTCAATATTGTTAATATTATTGTTATTGTTATTACCATCCTTAGTGTTACGAGTAGATAGTCACTTCCGATGAAATCTTTCGTTCGCAATATCTCGACCACAGTTTAATATTTTCGAAAACAATTTTTTCCTGTCTGGTTTTAATATCTTTCTGAAGGGTACCTTTTATTAGTTAAAATCTACATTTCAATGTTTTGGCCCACTCCAAAGCGTTCTATATAAACAAAAAATGTAATGCAAAGAGATGAAAATAATTACTAACCCTTTCTTAGGTTACTTTCCATTTATCGGGTTTGATTGGCTTCATCTGTCAATTCTTAAATGAAATGCGACAACTATCAGAATTATATATTCTTGCTGTACCTGCCTTGCGTGTGGATTAAAACAGCTCAGTTTCTATATTTTGAGCTGGAAAAAACATGAAAATATGGTGCATTATGGCGGAAGGAACTGCGCGCTCGTGCCTTGACCTTTGCATTGACCAGTGGCCAGTATCAATACCCTCCCACCAGCCAGACCCCACAAATGAACAGCCCCCTTACCTCAGGAAAGAAGGCGCAAAATGAGTGAAGTGCAGGGGGACAATCGCGAATTTCGTCTCCACTTGCTTTACCAGAGTTTCCAGAACCTTCCAAAGCACTGGAACGAGTCTAATCTATGGCCTTCAATGTTCTGATTGCGTTGAATTATGCCACACTGCAGTGTAAACTACAACGCCTTCTGCATATTTATAAATGACTAAAATGATCGCAGCACTGCCTGGGCTTGATGTGGCTCCAACTGGTTTTCCATTTTGTTCTTTTTAGCTAGTGTTGCAACAACCGTTTGACTTAAGCCTCGTTCGTACTGTACCGGATAAGACTTCGTGCCGACACAAAGTCGTTTCTTTGCAGTGTAAACAGCAACATTTTTCGCGGCACAAAAACCAACCCGATAAGTGTTAAACACTTTCGAAAGCAGCGTCTCACGCTCGAAACGCAGCACAAAACGTGTGTCGGAAAAATCGTTCCAAGTGTAAACAGACGGTTTATCCTCTATGGTTTTTACGACGGCACGAAAGCTGTCCGGTGTAGTGTAAACGAAGCCTTATAAACCATTGTGCCCCCACTAAGCGATTAATTTCTATGGTTACCCTACAGGGTCTCAAAGAACACGCTTTTGGCATTCAAGAGCATTTTACACAAACTACGTTCGGTGAATACTTGAGGAAATGTTTAAAAAATAACCGTCAACAACGAGAACTTTATAGTAGCAATGCAAGCTTTATAACAGAGGATATGCGTCAAGCGGACCAAGTTGAAAGGGAGTGTATCTCTGAACGTCGTTTTTATTTGACTCAGTTGTCTTCAGTACATGTTTGATATAAGACTCAGTGTATTTTTGCTTTCCAAAACAATAAATACCTTATTTTGTTTTAACACAGAATAATAACGAAGAAAGTGACAGCAAGTCAATGAAGCTTGGAGGTAAAATAGAAATTGAGTGACGTTACACCAACACATAACAAAGAAGTACTTTATCAACTCCTTCTATGCTCTGTATCTGTTGTAATTTTGTGGTGCTGGTGATATACCATTTTTTGCACGACAGTCGTTGGTTTTGCTGGTTCCAATGTTTGGTTTGTTTGGTTCTTGTTATGGCGCGTTTTTTGGTTCTTGTTTTGATTCCTTGAGTCTTACTTGTTTTTGCTCTTGCTATTACCTTGTTCCTGCCAGCCGTTTCATTCTTGGTTAATTGTTGTAATGTATAACCAAGCCTTCAGTCCATGCATCTGTTCTCAATATTGTAACTTTGTTGGTTTACATATATTTCTTGAAAAAAACTGTATCTGTTTGACAGAAGTTTATCTTAGTCATTGAAATTCCACATCTAGATAAGATCGCCTCCGACAGAGCACCGATTCCTTCTAACTGATATCTTTCAAATTAACAGCTTGTTTCGTTTTCAAGGGTCATCTTGACGAAAATTTAGAAGATTGACAATAACTCTTTGGGTCAAGGCATTCTCGTTCAGATATTTCGCTTTCATCAGACTGTATTTCGTCCTGGCTAAAGAGCTTATCTGTAAATTGTGAGGGGAAAAAACTAGTTTACTTCTTCTAACTGTTATTTTGAAAGATTATAGAATTCCGTTCCGTCATTTCATTTTGCATTTTATTATATTCTCTTTTAGATTTGTACACTTTAATTTTCTTTCAGCAGGTTGGAGCATAGTAAAATGACGAATTTATTGAGTCTGGTTTTGTCACCGCACAGGGTTCTCATCGGGACATCTGCAACAACTATTTTATTGGTTTCGACGTTAGAATTGATAAAAAAAACTGAAAAACTTGTTACTCGGGCCGGAAGGCGCCGAGTTGAGGTTTCGGCTCCGTTTTTTTTTTTCGTGTTTGTGTGTGTCGCTATGCACGCTAACGCGCATGCGTTAGCGTGCATGGTGGCGCAGTGGTTAGTGCATCGGACTGGTGACCTGATCGGACTTAAAACTCAACAGGGCACCGGTTCGAATCCCGGTGGATGCGTCACGAATTTGTTTCCCTCGCTGAAATACATTAATTTTTTCTCTTTTCTCTCAAAACGGAACAATCATGATATAAACAATCTAGAAAATAATTGCCGGCATTTTTCTTGCACGAGCATTAACATTGGATTTCCGTTCTACTTTATGTAAGCGGGTTCATATTTCCTTCCCAACTGCACTAAACAAGTATTCTCGGCTTCAATCTATTTCAAAATTACCAAGTATACGGCAGGGCCCGAGTCAGGCTACGGCGTAGCCTGTTTTTCCCGATGGAATATGGACTTGTTGGGTTTTGTTCAGTTCAACAGAGAGCCTCCAGTGAGCTGTCTTTTGTGTCTTACTGTGACTTAGATAGTCTCCCTCGCATCCGTTCTTTCGGAACTTTGTGGGGAGGAAGCAGAGCACGACGAGCCGAAAGAACGGATGCGAGGGAGACTAAAAGAACGGATGCGAGGGAGACTATGTCTTAGAGTAACAGCATTTAATTTGCATTAGAATTTGCAAACAGTTTAAGTTATTGTTATAGTTCCGTCGTTCTTAGCTAAAAACTTGTTCGTATCTGAGCACAATACCACACCTGTAGTTTTATAATCTATGATAGGTTCCAGTTCTTTTCGGTTCTCTTCTAATATATTCGTTTAACATTTTCTAGTGCGGGGTCAGCTAGATATTTTTCTAAAGATGCCGTTCGAGCAGTTAGTTCATTTCACGATTCTTTCTATTACTTGACTGCAGGGATGAATATGGAATTATTTTACCTCTAGGTCTGACACTTCAAAAATCACGTAACACCGTGAGGTTTAAGCTCTGGTTCTGTTCAATGGCCTCTTTCATTTCCGACTTTATTGCAAGAAAATGTAAATAAGATATTTTATAAGGCTTCTGTTTAAATTCCAGAAACCTTTTCCCCTTGGATGCTTTTCTTTAGTCAAGAACAATTGTACAGGGCCGCCTCTGACAGGATGCGGTGGTGCGGAATCGCATGCTACAATAAAATCCGTATCCACCGCATTTTGAGAGCATTTCCGCGTAATTTTGAAAAATTATCAAGAACTATGGACTAAGATACTAATTCCTTCTCTATAAAGATGGAGTTGCATAGTTTTCGCAATTTCTTCTCTCTGAAATAACGAAAACATCGAACAAAACCCGAGGAAAACACGCTTCGTTCATTCGTTTCTACTTTCATAGTTTCGTTCCACCAGGCGTTGACCACCTTGCATCATCATCAATCGATTCTCGCCGGGCCTCCAGTGTAACTATAACGTCGATTTTAATTGGATAAAACTTCAGTGTTTTCCTCAGCCAATTATTTTTATCGTTGTACTAAAAATCTTTCGGTGGCTTATTTTTCGCAGGAAAACTCAAATCTGTTGTTGTTTTCTGTTATACTCTTGTTTACCATGGAAAAATTTGTTGTAAAAAAGAAGAAAAAGGATCCCAAATTGGCTGTTAAAATAACCGCATACGATCGAGCAAGAAATTATGCACCAGGAGCTCCAGGAGTGCTTCACAACAGTTGTCACGTTCATTTACAATCGACTGGCCAGTCGTGTGATTTTTCCATCTGAGTCTAACAAAAAGGGCTCGTCTTACTAATTCTAGAGCCCAAAAAGCAAGGGAAAACCTAAGAAGAGAGAAGGGCGCTGAGGAAATCAGTTTGAAAAAAAATCAGAAGGGAGCTGGAAAAAAAAAAATGGGCACAGAGTGATCGTCATCTTATTTCGTCAAAAAACGTGCTGCTTCATAAACAAATGGCCTGTTGATAAGAATATTGTACATATTGTTTACAGTGATATAAAATTCCTTTAGGAACAGTTTTATAGTTACTTAAATTTCCGCGTAATATGCTCTCAAACTTCCGCGTAATTTGCGATTTTTTTTCCGCATCCTGTCAGAGGCCCTTATTGTATAAGAGAATGATCTGTCTTGAAACCTGGTACAATATCGGCATTGTTTACGACACATTTAGAAGAGATTATAAAATCAAAAAATAGTCGAGGCAGCATTGAGTGTTTGTTTAGCGCCATGTATAGTATCTTGTATTCGGATTTAATGTTTGTGTACTTAATATATTTCAACTCGGTCTCAGGTATGTTTTCTGGATTGGTGTGATACTGAATGTTTTTTCTTTGCTGCATAGTTCAGTGTGCCGCTCAGATCGCATGTAATTTGAACAGGTTATGCTATTGGCTACAAGAGAAATGTATGGCAGTTCAAGAACATGGTCGAGTGCAAAACTAATAGAAGCTGGATTGACTTCAACTTGTATGGCTGCTACTGCGGAATCGGAGGAGAAGGATCTCCGGTAGATGAGTTGGACAGGTTAGTAAACAAATGAAGTGTTTTCCCGAGATTTTTTAGTTTGCAATTTTAAATGATCGAATATCTATTGTCATGCATCAATATCAGATATGCGAACAATACAACACCGCCCTCGTGTAAAGTTGCTCAGATGGCGGGCTGTAAATAGATTTGCACCCTTGTCTCTCAGTGGTTCATTATGTATATCTTTCGATCAACGAAAACCAATCGGACTTTTTTACTGTTGTCAAGATTTTGCTCTCGCGTTCGTCCAAACAGATCGTCGTCATGCATGAAACTGGCAATGAGCTGTCTTCAAGAGAAAACTTTGAAATTCAGAAAATATCTGTCAAACATCAGATCTTTGTTGGGATGAACGCGAGAGCAAAATAAGTATTATAAACTTATACTGGTATAATTTTTGATTGCGTGCAGAAGCACATAAGAGCAAAAGCGTATAACTGCGATTCCGTGCTGACGAACTTTCCCGACCAATCAAACTGTGAATATGGATGTATCACGGAAGTTTCTGTGCGATCCGCATCATGGACGCCCGAAATGTGTCACAATATTCAAGAAGTATAGTCAATAGATTGAAATCCACAACAGTTCTGAGTCTTGATTTACAGCATTCAATACTACTTTTGTAAGCAAGCTCATAATTTTAACATTTCTTTCACATAAATTTGTATTGTCAACTAACTAAAACAATCGGCGAACAACGACTAGTTATGACCTGTCAACTGCATGCGATCGGCACTATCGCAAAACGTTCCTACTAGTACCTCGTTCCTTTAACGAGGATGCAAATATCCCAAACAAACGAAAAAATAAAAACAACAACATAATCTTGGACTAGAATTAAATATATCTTAAGCCCACGTTTTCGAAAATGAAATCACTTAAATCGCATCAATATCAACCAAAAATTGTCAGATTTCATGAGTATACTGTCTTTGAACAGCGAGTGCGACCGATTGCACAATGTCGATTCAAATTTGCCGTGCACATGAGAAGTAAGACATGTAATTACATTCCTAAAAACCAGTTCGAGTTCAAAATGATGTATTTGATAGTTTCCAAATCTTGCAATTACTACTCTGATAAAACGTCCAAGGCAAATGAATGCGTAAGTCTGTATTTCAACTTAGAATATTTGTGTAGAGAAAAATTAATCCGACGGGATTTTATTTACAGTGTCAAGCCACAGACAGTCACTGATAAACTTTAAACTATATGGGCCTGTTATTTAAACGAAGTCTAACTTAGACCGCGGTTTAAGAAAATTAATGGACCTCCATATCTGTTTATAAG
>JAOEHT020108504.1:0-12749 GCA_025448195.2 Parazoanthus atlanticus | reverse complement strand
ACACACACACTCACACACACACACACACACACACCCACACACACACACACACACACACACACACACACACACACACCCCTTTGTAAGTCCGCTATGCGGTCCCTGCCGAAAACATGACGTTAGCTGAAATATCCCTAAATATAAAGGAGTATAAAGAAGTCTATAGAAAACGCCAACTTTTATACATCCATAAAGCGTTTAAAGTGTCTGGCTGTTTCTGGTCATACAGAATTCCGATAACATTTAAATCACTTCGATTCGCTGACATTGGAGCGAAACCGGTGAGCATTTTTCCGTGAACGCCGGATAGTTTGTATTGTCATTCATAGATTGGAAAACCAAACGGTGTCGTTTTGTTTTATGACTACTGGTTCATCATAATGGCAAAACGGTGCCTCTGCATGAAAGTCAATTATTGCTCTTAAGATGTCATTGACATGCAGCTTCATTGTATAGTAGCAAAATATCTTAACCTCTGAACTAGGCCTTGGATTATATACATATTTACTGTTGCAAAAAAAGAAATAGTGAAGATCTTACTGAAACGCAAATAAAAACCATGATGGCTGAACAACTATTAGCTATGAAGAGAAGGTTCTGAATAGCTTGCAGATTGAATTTTCATAAAACATGAACGCATTATATATTCCCGGAACATAGTTTTTTTTGCTTTTAAGTGCAAGACATTTAACACAGACCGATACGGCAATAACGGCACAGCACTAAAGTTTTAAGTTTTCTTTTATATTTGCTGCTTTTGATCCACATCTTCAATTTAAAATTCAGAAAAAAATGAAAAGAAAAAGGTGATAGACTCCAAAAAGGAAGTGGGCAGGGTTGCTAAACATAAGGGGGTTTTTTTTGCTTGGCCTTATTATCAAATTCATTTCAACTTCTTCAAATTTTTTTTGCTGCTTCATTATAAAAATGACTTTTTAAAGGAGATGCACGCTGTGAAAAAGCAGTTGTCACAAACATTTTGAATGTGCTTTTCGACTGCGACTGCCCTTATATAGGCAAAACAGTTACAAACGACTGCTGGTCACTCTTTGTTTCAGTAACGTGTGGACATAGTCGACTCTACGCATGTGCTATCTTTCGTAGCTTCAATAAGTAGCAAAAATGTCTGTGGCGGTGAATGTGAGACGAATCATGGCTGGTCACCACAGAAAACTGTGCTTCCCTCTGCTGAAAAAGTTTGTTGGTGAGTGTCTTCTTTTTGAAGAAGACAAATTTGTCACTTGTGAAGAGCTCTTCGCTCATTACAAATCCGTGGTGGAGGTTTGGACGGAAAGGGATAGCTTACACGGGCAGACAAAATCTATCCTGAAGAAAAGGGCGTTTTTTGTGGTAAGGATTTTGACATAGACTTAAAATTGTAGTTTATATTACTTGCAATATTTCATGGGGTATCCTTAACTTAAAAACACCCTTCTAAAGTTCAAATTGACATTTCCCCAGCCAATTGTGCGAGTCTTCTCAGTCATGACAAGAAGACCGAATTGAAACTCATTACAAACTTTAGAAGATTCATTTATAGTTAACAAAAGCAAAACAATCCATAAGAAAAAAAGGTCAGATAAGATACTTTCCTGATCAGTGACAAAGCTTTATAGTACTGAATTAAATTTAACTACATCTGAGCTAGAAATGTTTGTACAAATAAGGTAAAAAGAGTGAAAACCAATTTTGCTCGTCAGACACTTCAATTGGAATCCAGATATTCAGATTTCAAGACGAGACACACTGCCTGCCTGTGCATGTCTTCCGAACATGCGAACGTCAAGGTCAACGCACATGGTTTCTAGAGGCGCGCTAGTGGTTTCTGGGAAGGGAAAGCGCGGGAAAAGGAGTCCCGGCATACCGTACTCAGTTTCTGAAAATACCTTTAATTTCTCGAAAATACGCGATTTTTTGAAATGGTTCAACTTTATGTTTCAAACAAAATCGCAAATGTAATCAGAATATTATTAGCCATGCAAATTGTATTCGATTATCAAAGAGATTAAAAAGGCCTGTCTTTAACTTCACTTTCATCTGGCGATATATATTTTGCTGATCAACAGGAGCCGGGGGGGTACTCCTTATATTCGGATGATAGGGGTGATCGTCGTATTTTTTAGGGGTTGTTCAAGCGAAATCTATTTAAAAAAATAAAACCGGTATTTGTTAGGGTATAAAAACGTTGAGTTATCATGGGTGCAGATCTTTTGAATACGCTTCTTTAATAAACTCCTGTTTATTGGTATTTTTTAGGTTAATTTTTGACCAGGGGATATGTTTTAGGGTGCGCAAATTTTTATGGCTTAGTATTTTTTAGGGTAGTTTTCTAGGATTTCCGACGGTCATCCCTATCCTTTTTACCCCAGAGTATCCCCCCCCCGGGCAACAGGAACCCCCATGACCACTCTACTTGAAATTGTGACCAGTCGTTCCCAGAATGGGACATCTACCAGCTGTTTCCCTTTCTTCCCCCGCGCATGTTTGGTGAATTCTCAAGAAACGCGCGCTGCGTTGTATATATTTTCCTAACAGGCGTGATCACACAATTCCACTTTTCTTGAATGCACAAATATTGCCCATTAACTGTTTACACTATAAACTGCTAGCAGAAACAACGCACGACGTAAGTAATGACCTTGTTCCCTTAAACTTAAAAGACATATTTTTATCTACCGTTAAAATACATTCATACAATACTCGATCATCGGCTTTAAGAATTTTTAATCAAGGCTTGAGATCAAACGTAAATCGCTCTCCAGAGTTGGTGCGAGACTGTGGAATGAGCTACCGACAAAGCTCCGGGTGCTACCTAAAAAGAAATTTAAAAAGGAATTCAAATGACTCTGTTTAACATTTTAGAATATGAAGACTATATTATATTGATCTGGACACCTTAATATCTATGGTTAAATTACATCATTTATAGCCGTACATTCTTGTTCAGTCACTTCATAACACAAAATACAATAATAACTTAAGTTTTGTATAAGATTGTTTGTTTCCCTATCCTGTAACTGTTAACTCATACTTATCATTATTTTTAGCAATCTTCTTTTTAGTTTAATTACCCAGACCCGCCTAGATTAGTTATGCTACCTGCGGTTGCCTGGGAAAACTGTAAAAGTCTTTTTTTCAGTTAATTTGTCTAATAAAGTTTTGATCGCCTGGGGAACGAGAACGTCTCCAACCACACTGTCTGTATGTCTATTTGCGAATTAATCAATGTAAGCGGCTACGAGGCATTTAACCTGCATGTTGCCAAAGTTTGAAACTTAAAATGATTTCATCCCAAATTATCTTGACGCGAAAACTCGCTGCTCGGTTTCAGGGTCACTTAAAAAATTACCCCCGGCTTATCATCAGAAATCTTCCAAAATTCAGTGAAGGCGGGAGTGTCCGTTTTTTTGGAATTCCGATACCTTGATTCCATACTCTTTTACGGAGTCTGTTGTTCTTCTTACATCATATAGAGTGCGTGCCGAAATTGAAAGCGACGAAAAGAAATGTTATCGAAAAATATCGAGACAGCGTTTCCAAGTTTGTTTGTTTTTTCACAAGAACTTCATGAGTCATACATTTGCCTTTTTCAAAACATTTTTAAAAACCGGGATACTTTTTAAAGTGGCCTAAACTTTTTGTGCGTGTGTGAGAGCCATTTGTTTTTCTCTACTAAAATGCTACTCTTTAGCGCTCAATATGGTCAACAAACTGCTGGGGATTGTTTGATCAAAAGCCACTGAGTTCTTCATCAAACGTTCATTTGCTGGACTGAATTTCATATGAAGGAATGCTTTTTGATAAATTATGAACCAGTCTAGTCAAAATTAAATTATTCATTTTATCAGTCGAAAAAACGTTTTGCTGATTAAGTATTGCTTGCAGAAACATATTTTGGTCCAATTACTGTTCTTTTTAGGCACTGACTGGATCTTTTGTAATACATTGAACTTCAAGTTTATCTTTCATTCAAAAAACATCAAATTTGTTGATAATTTTTAATTTCGGTTTGAGATACTGGGCAAAAAGCCTAATTTACTAGTGTAATTGGTTTTTCGAAGATTGCTTTAGTTGACTGCACACCGAAGTTTACATTGTTATTGTAAGAAAAAAAAACGCGAAAACAAAAAAAAACCCCAAACACACACAACCAGAATGATTTCAATTAATTTTATTATCAGTATCATTCATCACGACTACCAATATCACTATTAACATTAACCTTGCTTTTACCCTCACCTAAGTTTAACCTTACTCGTCATTGCACGTTATCACAATTTTCTACTTTTTGCCTTTATCTGAAAACTGTCGGGTGTAGTTCATCGTTCTCAAGCTGAGACAGTTTTCATTTGGTTCCACAGCAATTTAAGAAGGAAGTGCAAAATTCTATAGCGGAGCAGGCAGTTGTCTCCGGGAAGCGCGGATATAGGGGTGTACACCTCAAGCGACTTGCTCGTGCTGTCAAAAGGAAATCCACATTTGACAAGATCCGAGAATTCATTTTGAACGCCCCAGAACCACCTGTGAAGGTATTGCTACTTGTTTTGGAATAAAGTTACCCATCTTTTTGTATGCCCCTCATCACTCCATTCATTCGCTCATGGACACAAGTACTTACACACTCATTCATTGGTTGGTTCGTTCAGTCGGTTACATGTGTACACACAAAATATATATTTAATCATGCACGGTACACGCTTTCTTTTCTCATCTTTATGAGAACATCTTTACAGGAACAATGAGGCTCAGATCGCCCGAAACGTAAGAAAAGTTTAAAAACAATTCAGGCTGGGGAAACTTGGAGCCAAGAGTTTCCAAGAGTTTCTCGCACTTAATTTGCACGTGTTCATTTCCCTTTTTTCAAGTATTAGTCTTGTGGAAGGATGGTGCGCGACAAAGTACTTTGAATTAGTCATAGAAAAGGAAAGGACTTGCGTAGGTGGAAGGCGAACAGTAGAAGGACAACATGATGTGTCCTCCTCAAAGACTGTAGGTAGTGTACCAATTATGGATGCTTTGAAACCACTGAAATCGGAAGTACAGTGCTACCTTCATCAAGTTTCTCCCAAATCCCTAGTTACTTTTCCAGTGGAACATTTTAACTCAAAGACGAGAGAGGTGTATGATGTTCCCAATGACATGCAGTATGCTGTAGAAGAAACCGTTAAGGGAACAACGAATTGTGGTTTCAGTTAATTCACTCGCAGACGGACCTTGAAAAACTTCATAAACTACTTCCTCAACCACCGAAATATCCCGGGAATCGAGAAGATGTGACTGTTGCGAGGTGGGCAAAAGAGTATGGCAAGTCATCACGGCAACTCTCTGTTCCAGCCAAATCCATGAAAGATAACCTTGTTCCAGCCAAGTCAATGAAAGATAACCCTGGCACCTTTCCCATCTCTGCATATGATGGACGAACACTCATGGCGAATTCTTCTACTCAGAAAAAAGACGTGCGAGATTTCGAGATTGGACCAGATTTTTCCGAAACCACTTTCTTTCGGGACCGTTCGCCACCCTTTAATGAGCTCAATCAAGACTGAAACAAACAACGTATGCTCTCAATAACCAAAATCGTCTGAATTGCGACCAATCTTGCATCAAATAAAGATAAGTTGCATTGTTTGTATATACACTGATTCGTTTCAATACAAAGTGAAATTCAAGTGGCGAGGCAGCTGAAGCTACAGCTACGCCCGGAGCTATGTCGTCTGCGTTCACTGAGGTGAGCATCCGGGAAGCATATTCGGGATTTTGTCCCACAAATTCAAACACATACAAGCAAAACCGGAATTTCTATTATTAATTAAACTGTCACATTTTTTTAGATCACTGTGGAAATACCAGTAGCAAAGAAAGAAACTTCTTCAATTTACCAAGGATTGTGGAGGCAATGTTTTGGCTAGTAACTATACCCGAATCATTATTTTTAAAGTTCGCTCGAAATTTTTAATTTCACTCTCGAATACAAGACATGGTCCAATTTCACTTTATTCCCAGATAATGAAGTGCCCCAAACTGGCCAAGAGACCCCAGATGCCATTCGAGGGGAAGTGCGCAAATGGTTGGGAAAGAACAAGACTACATCGGTGAATTTATTTGATCGGAGTTTCTCGGTTGCCTCTCCCGTTTTATGGAAGACCATTCCTCTGTTAATTAAAAACAGCCCTTCTGTTCCAACTTTTTTAAGAAAGCTGAAAACCTATCTTTTTAAAAAGTATTTTAGTATCTAATTTTGTTATATTTCTCTATTTTATTTTATTTTATTTTATTGCATTAAGTGCTTTTGAACTTTTATGATAAAAAGCGCTATGCAATTTTCTTATATTATTATAATTATTATTTTAAAAAGAAGTTGCCACTTTTACATGGATTGGTAATATCTGGGTCTAGAAAAACGAAGTCGAAGAAGCAAAATGAACAACGGTATTACTGACATCAGGTGGGAGCAAGGGAGAAGAAATGGATTGCTTCCTTAGATTGGGGATTTGCGGCCACCAGGATACTCTGAGAAACCTCCAAACAAAATTCAGTGAAACTTTGAGAAACCGGTGATTTAATGGAAAACACAGTTGGAAGAAAACAAGCTTCACATTATGTTGCTTCGTGAAGTTGTGGAAAAGCAACTTGGTCACAGTGACGATGGCTCGACGGATATGTGTACTGCTGACTTCAGCAAGTCGACAGTTTCCACATACAGTCATTTCTCTGATCACATTTACGAGAAATGCTTTTCGTACTGAGCCCCCTCTGACACTTCAGTTTACCACGATTGGGACATATTCGATGCTATGGACACACGATGGTCGGTTGCTAGGCAAAAATCCTCCTGGACGCTGTTTTGTCACGTGACCTAAGTCAGCCTGTGAAAATGGCGTCGGTGAAGGAAAAATTATGTGGACTATTCGCGAGTTATTATTTACAACTTTCCTTGCATTTATCTTATACAGAGTGCAAATGAAATAAATAAATACAATCCTTTTTCGTATAAATAGGTGTGAGAGGCGTAATACCGGAGCTTTCAGTGCGTTTTTGTCTTTGTCTTCGGAGCGCTTTTTAGGCAATAGGGGTGGTTAAAACTTATGGAAAGGAAACCCTTCTTCTGGGTAGAATATGGTATAACGTCAATTTTGAATTTTTAACTTGTTCCCTCTGTTGCTCTCGTTCGGTGCACGAAGCCAAAAACCGCTCCGAACCCCTAGTTGGGTTGTATTTTTGCTTATATTGCGAAAGATATCCCAGAAACCACTGGGGTCGTAAATTCAGATCGAAGAGGAACAATATGGCTTCCAATGCAGCTGAAAACCAGGGAGAAATCGAGTAAGTAAAACTACTTTTAACTACCATTTTGAAGCACGCTTTCGCTGTACGCCATCTTGGATTATATATATATATTTATCACGTCGTCTTGCTTTTCCGTAGAGATCACAAACTTTGCTCAAAGAGTAGAAAATGCAGTAAAATCAATCGCCATCCCGCTAAATGTGATTCTAACAGAGGAAGGCATGCCTTTTGGCAACAATCCCCGATTATTATCAGCAATAATATGAAGAGAACGGCGAAGGAAGAAGCTGATGAAATCATTAAGGAGGCAAAGTATTTCACAGAAAGAAGCCGAGCTAAACAAACGAGAGAGTGAAGTACAAAAACTTGAAGAGGCTTGTACAACAAGAAACTTAGAAAAAGGTATAGCTCATGCTTTGCAGTGTAGGTAAAACTTATATTGTGCAGGTTATTATCATAGCCCCAGTCATAACACAATGATGTTATTACTCATTGAGAGGGAGCAAGGAGGGTTCTGCTCACCAGTTCATCATCATGATAAATTATTTCACATTTCCTCCAAAAATAAAATTGTTTTAACTTAAATATTAAAATAGCGAAAAGTTTTACATGTTATACATCCTTACCAGTTGGCAAATAAGTTGTTATAGCATGCATGGGAATATCTTTATAATTTAATATCAGAAATACAAGTGCAGCTAATCACAGGTCATGAAAATACTCTTTTCCCCCTCCTCAGTTACTCTAATAAATTAACTGTTACTAATGCTTTCATTCTTTTTAATTATTTTCTTTTCAGAAAATGTAGAACGGCAAAAAATCCAATTTGAACAAGATGCAAGGGAAGCAGCAGAGAAATTTTCACATTTAACCAAGGCTTATGAGAAGCTTAAATTGTTGATTGAGCAAAAGGAATATTCTCGAGCTCGTAGACAAAATACTGCTACAACATTTGAAACAATCATGAATCCCCATTCAAGCACCAAGTACTGCCGGAGACAAGAGACAAAGAATATCTTAGAGTTTATTCATGGAGGGGAGGAGGGTTCACTTTATGGGGCATGGGATCATATTGTAAGTAATGCTTCAAAACCACTAATGGAAAAGCTATTAAGTAGTTATAAACGAGGCAAGTTTTTACAGGGAATGTTTGGAAAGGCTGTTATGGAGCATGGAAAGAGTGAGGAAGCCCTAAAGCAAGCACTAAGCCTAAAATATCAGTCTTTTCTCTCAAGGAGAAAATTTCAGCTTGTTTGCAATATTCAGAGTTCTGTCTTTAATGCAGAAAAAGACATCTGGGTGCCAAGAAATGCTTCGTGTGCAGGAGTTTCTGTGCCTCTTCCCCGACTTGCATCAGATGACAGAGTTGATAATTTTGTAAAGAGCCTGAACATTGGTTATGTTACTGACATCCCAAACTATCCTGGTGTTTCAAGAACAGTCACTGGATTAGTATTTATGATACTTGAGTTACATTTACGTCTTCCTTATTTGCATAATCGGCTTATCTGGTTCAATGAGCTTACTAATCACTTTATAATTCAATTTTCAGATGATGGGGCACCAGAAACAAAAGAGTTGAGTATGTCTATAGGTTCATTGACTGTATGGAATTTTGGTGAAAGAGTACGGAGTAGAGAATATCAATATATTTTGCACTGTTTGAGCGTTAATGAGAAAGATAAGATAATGGAGGACTTGTGGAAGCAGCATTCTGAAGAAATGCTTATGCTAGAGGGTAACATATTAAATGTCTGTGGTCAGCAGTGTACACTGGAATTCCAACCCAGTGCTGACCAGTCGTGGCAAAGTTGGGCATGTGGTGAACTCAATCAGGCTGCCACTTACCCATCACCCTATGCTAATGTACATAAAAGTGACTTGGCAAATATGGGTGCAACAATAGGTCACACTCCTTCTGACACATGGAAGCACCCCACTATGGAGCAACGGGAAGAGGATCTGAGGAAACTAGGTGAGTTCAGAGGTTCCCTCAGTAGCACTCTGAGTGAAAAAAAGAAGCATGAAAAGGAATTAGCATTTATGGCCGAAAATGGCCTACGCCAGGTATTGTATCCACGAATTGGTGCATTTGCAGATCGACAGAGACCTGAGCCATTGCACAATGAGAACAATGCATGGCAACATTTGCTTAATGTTATCTACAAGGAGGCCTTAAAGAGAGGACTTGTAGAGGAATTTTTAGAAGTTTTAGGTTCACGACCGTCTTTGCAGTCCAAGTCAGGTAAGGCAGGAAATGTTAAAGCAAATATTACTGTGAGTTCTGCTGCACACTCTGAAGCTGTAGGTGACCGGGTGGCACAGTCAGATTTAGCTTTGAGAAGTAGCAAGAAATTTGAAGAAGCTATCAGTCAAGCAGCATCATTAGACAGTCAAACAGAGTGCGAGCTCAGTTCTAGACCTGGCTGTGGTTTACCGTTTCTGGTAAGTAAGATCAGGGAGCATTGCAGTGACAATCACAAGAAATACAACAACATCCCCACAAGACTGATAGGTCAACAGGCAATCACATTAGCAAGATTATCTTATCATCTGGTAGATGCACTAAGCTTTGAAGGTGAATCTGATGCTGAGAAAATAAAAAGGTTTGCACTAGGGAAAGCTTGTTTGTATCTAAGGGATGCAGGCACACTTTTCAATAAGGTGGCAACAAATAATGCTGAGGTGGTTCAACTGCAGAAAGTTTGTTCCATGTACTTCAATATTTTAGCACTCTTTTTTCCAGAAGTTGTGAACCTAACTGTTTGGACAGTTGGTTATGCTATACCTTACCATGCTGCTCTGTTGTTTGAAAAGTACGAGGTAGGTTATGGCATAATCTCTCTTCAGGCAAAGGAGTCCAAACACTCAGGTGTGAAACAAGACTTGATCCACACAAACAGATCCCGTTCCACAGGCAGTCAAAGTAAGTGGTGGCAGCTCATGCGTGCAAATTATGTAAGAGCGTTTTACTTACCAGAAAACCAGCCAGTACCATCTGTATATACATCACATTACCAGTCTCGTTTACCACCTCATACAAAGGACACTGAAGAGTTTTGTCAGTGTGGAAGACAGTTGAATGATGACTGTGTGTGTACTTTCTGTCAAGAATGTGAAGATGTGTTTGTCAGTGCAATGAACATGAAGTTAAGTGATACTCTTATAAACATTCTAAAACCAATCAGTTGCACTCTGTGCAAGAAGAGATTTTCTGACAGAGAGGCACTTACGACTCATTCGGAGTTAGTACATAGTGCAACCAGGACCTCACAAGCTGGAGCTGAAAAGAAACTCCATCCCCAATCTATGAAGGTAAGTGAGCTAAAGAAAGAACTAAAAGCAAGGGGAAAATCTGTGTTGGGTGATAAACAAGTTCTAATAAGACGGCTGGAAAGCCTTTTATAGTCTTGAAGAACAAATGTGTCTATTGTAAAGTAAGTTAAACCCATTGTCTATTGCATGGTTGGTCTTCAATGATATGGAACTAAAATACATGTATTTGTGAAAGACAATAAAATCACTGGAACAAAGAACAGTCGATTTGTATTTATTTTGTTTGTTATATATTTATTTTAATGTAGCAGTTTTTTTGTATATTTAGAATTCAGCATGTGAAAATGCTTTTGTACCATCCCTCCCCCTTTTGTAAATGATCAGTCCCTAACCTGATTTGAGACCACAGGCCGGGGACTACTGCATTTTGAATAAGTAATGTAAATTGTAAATCATATTTTCTATTTAGTCCTTGACTTCCATACTCTTTAACAGCTGTCAAAAATTGTATTATGCTGAAAAACCTGTATCAAAAACACTCAAACTTATCATACAGATGCCTTGCCTCTCTCTACGGTGACAAGGTTTTGATTGTTCCAAGTTACAAAATTCTGGAAAGAAAAATTCTAACCAGGTTCTAGAAACTGAAGTGAATCAGTCTGGATCTGCACCTGGGTTCTGTACATTGTACAGTAGAGAAAGAAACAAGGGAATATACTCCGAGAATGTCTGCAAAATAACATCTAGCTTCATTTCCCTGATATTAAATTTTATCTGGATGTTTCTATGTTAAATTCCAGTAGCCCTTTCAGCCCAAGATAATTACATGTATCAACATTTATCTTTTCCTTACAATATCATTGTAAAGGTAAGTAGTTTGGTAATGATAATAAAGGAGGTAATCAGAAACATCAAGTTTTTCAAGAGGACATACTTAATTCTCCCAACATGTCTATAAGAAATGTATATAGTCTAGTAAGGAGAATTTAGGACCAGAGAATTTGTCTCCGATGCTGGAAAGGTTAAACTGCTACAAATTCAACTTGTACCACCCAGAAAAATACAGCCAAACATACTTCCTGCTTAAAACAAAAATTAAATAAAATTCAAACTTCTAGACCTATGATGTATAGAATGTTTTCTCTTGACAGTGGTTTCTTTGCAATTAGATATTTTAAAATCAGACACGTTGGCCCAGGTTGAATTCATGCAATTGCAAAAAGATCCTATTTGTAAAATATTTAAAATATGTTTTTGAATTGTGGATCATTATACATCCTGGGGCAGCCTTGTTACCCTGTGCCCTGTGCTTTGTTATGGGTTGAGTTATGAAATATTTAAAATGTCTCGGGCCATCCTTCAAAGTTTGAATTTTGTAGTCAGTTAGTGCTTAGGCTAAGTAAAATAAATTATTGGTTATTTCTACTCATTTCAACATAGCTGCTCGTCTGTGAATGTTGTTGAAGAATAATTCACCCAAGGAATTATATATATTATTTGAGGCCAGCCATTTTGGTGAAATAAAACACTTGATAGTTTCATTTAATGAATTCTTCTAAAAATTGTACAACAAAGTGACAAGAATATGGAAAAACTAGATCATTTCCACTTTACAATGTACATGTAATTCATCTTGAATGTAAACATAGAAATATACTATTGGTAGATACTTTCTGTGAGAAAAGACATTTCATTTGCAGTAATGTTGTAACTTTGGATCCTATCCGATTTGTACTTGTCATAATCTTTATATAAACTGAAAGTTTATCTAATACTTGTTGTTTTCGACTGGTCCTTTGGAGCTGAAGCAAAGTATTACTTGTAGAATGTTGATTATTAAGGGCCAACTGAGCCAAATGAAAACAAATAAAATTTAGTTCTTCTGGTGAAGAAAATTGATCTCTACAGTTTTCACTTACTTTCACTGAAATAATCTGTGAATCATACAAACTCAGGTAGCTAGGGGTGTAAATGGGAGACACACAAGGATTGGTATTTTCACATTTTTCCCACCTGGCTGGGCCAATAGTTACTCTGTCAATACCCTACCCTAAAGCAGAAGGAATTTTAAATTTAATATAGAAGGAAATTTGATTAAACTGGACTATAATCGAGGGTCAATCTCCCAACACAGGAAAAAAATGTAATTGTGAATCGCTGCCCATGTGTCTGCCCGGTAACCCCCC
>JAOEHT020108405.1:0-12752 GCA_025448195.2 Parazoanthus atlanticus | reverse complement strand
AATATTCTCCATTTTTGAAATTCGGCTAAATTCCCATACAAAAGTCTTATAATTTCGACTCTCCACTAAATCCCAATACAAAGTCTTATAATTTCGAAGTACATATCTGGTATCATATCAAAGCTTGGGCTGCCTGTGGGCTGACCGGAGAAAAATAGTCAAAGAATAGCATCGTTTCCAACTGCTAATGCGGACTAAGGTAATGCAACACAGTTCTATTTGAGATAAAAACGAGACACACAGACGCAGACACGCACAGACATCGTCTGAGGATGTCTTAGGCCATCCCCACTTATTTTTATGTTTACAGTCTTTTTCGAGCAAAAATATAGGGTCGGTCGGTCGGGTTAAAAAAAAAGTAAATAAAAAACATCGGCTATTTAGTCTTTTGCGTGCATAATATTTACGATATGTCGCTTTATTTTAACGTATAATGTTTTTCTTTATCGTAATTTATTGCTTTGTAGCGTAAATGCTGAGTTGAAACATAAAACAACTGGTCTGCATGCATCAGTGTCCGGACCGCATGGGTGCAGTTGCCCCACTCGTGAAATAGAAATTGAAATGAACATTGATGTATTCTCTTGGACATATTGCGTACAAAAATTATGGTTTTCTTGGGCCATAAAACAAATCAACTTGTATCAGCATGTTATATACATACATTAATAACTGTTTCTACTTTTCTTTTTTTTGCAAATTTCAAAAATTGTGGGTCGGTCGGACGACTGACTGTAAACATAAAAATAAGTGTGGATGGCCTTAAACAACTACAATAACAATAACAGTGTATTTATACCATTATGTTAAATAAATACATAAAAATTAAAACATTGAAATACATTTCGAATAATGAAAGAGATTAAAAATAGAACGTGGAAAATACCGCATGAGATAAGTGCCTGTTTAAGAAGGTTACTTTCAAACTTGTTTTCAATTTTACTAAATCAATCAGTCGACTTCTAAACTAAGGTCGCCTTCCATCTGTCCGGTCTGGCCGGCCGAAAAGAACTGGTTCTGGCCAGTTTAAATGGAAAGTTCAAGGCGCGCGCTTACGTTTTTTCCCGCCACAACTCTCCAAATTCCCGCGCTTGTGCCGACCCGAGCGGGAGAACTGAGCGGCTCTGATCCATGAGCAATTCTGGCCAGAATTAGTTCTGAAACGGACTGTGGGTTCCATTTAAGAACTGACTGCTCGGACCGGCCAGACCGGACAAATAGAAAGCGACCCAAGACTTAACGATTTTTCCTGCACTTTTATTTATTACTTTTAATATACGTTAAATTTTGCTTTTTTAAATCATTTATGTTTACTGACAGACGCATATGAAGGTTTGTAAACGAATACCACTGGAATGCATCAACAGATGTGGAGCTAAAGATATTCCCCGAGAAGAGGTATTACAGACCTTTTTTCGTTAATAAAATACGTTAAAATTTAATTCCAAGATAGCGCGACAAAGCGAAAGAACGGCAAGCATGCTGTTTTGTAAAATATGCGGCTAGTTTTGTAATGCCCCTAACTTTGCTACCATGGCTCTAAACTTTGACAAAAACGAAAACAATTAACATAGAACTGCCGATAGAAATTGAGAAAAATGTTAATTTTTCTGTTGATCAAAATATCACCTCTCCCCGCTATTTCTCGAAGCCTGCCAGTCTTAGTACTCTTACATTAATGATGTCATCTTTGACCAAAATGGCCTGTGCTTGTCTGTGACAAATTCGGAACTTAACAAACCATAGATCATCAGATGTCCTTAATAGTCCAGAAAAGCGAGACTGCCGCGAATGGTGGCTTTCTTGTGAAACGGAAAATATAGTAATTAGAATCTTTCCTTCTTACGCGTTTTTGTTACATACACATATAATTATATAGTTTATTAATTACTCCTATATGGTTTTTGAGTGTTTAAATACATGAATAAGAAAACACTCTAATAATCTCAGTAATAATATTTGATACTTAATGATCTAAAGGTGTCTTATAAGGTTTATCAATTAATGAAACGCTTTAAAACCTATCTTAAAAACTATTTACAGACCAATGTTCCGTAATGCTATTGGATAATTTGTTCCACAAAAGCCGTAGCTCGATATAAAAAAAACTGCGCTGGCCAGAAGTTGATCTACTCAGAGGGATTTATTATAATAGGAATACTATGGAAATAATTTATGCTTGTTAAGTGTGTGTCTGCGTGTGTCTGTGTTCTATGTTTATCTGTGTGTATGTGTTTATCGGTGTGTCTGTTTGTCTGTGTCTGTGTGTCTGCGTCTGTGTGCGTCTGTTTGTCTGTGTCTGTCTGTCTGTCTGTCTGTCTGTGCGTGTCTGCGTCTCAGTTTGTGTCTATACCTGTGTCTATACCCTCTGTTGGAAGTAGCTAGCCCTCGCTATTTTAGAAAGTTGTGAATAAGGTGTAAGTCAGTTAATGCTATTAAATGGTGCGTGCTTCCTTTTGACAGATGTCGTTTCATATGAACGAATGTCCCCTCGCTGTCCACTCCTGTTCCTACAGAGACATCGGGTGTACGTTCAAGGTGAGAGAGTAGAAAAATACTTTGCGGTGATTTCACGAGTTTTGCGACCTTGTTGCAGTTTTCATAAATTTGGTTTGGTTGGACTACAAGCGGCTAGGTACCAAAAATTTTCATGTTCCATGTATGTCCTTCACAGACCATTAGAAAAGCCAATCCTTTTTCGTTAATAGTCCAGTTTCGTATTTCCAGTTACCGCTGATTGCAATGACCATAGGCTCATTTCTACAGCGTTATCCTCGACATGGTGTTGAATATACATAAATACCAGCGAGAACGAGCCTCCAACAATACACAGAGTTGTAAATAGCTCATATCTATGTACATTGGTATTTATGAATATTTAACAGCAAGTCGAGGCTAACGCTGTGAAAACGAGTCTGTGGTCATTGTAATCTGCGGCAACTACGAATACGAAACTGGACTATTCAAAAAACTGAGTCCCTTAAAATCCAGCTTGTTAGGACAAAAATCGATCGAAACAAATTAGCAAATTTCAGGTTCCAAGTTCCTATAATTTCCATTGACCTCCTTTTTCTAATTGCTAAAATGATTGAAATACCCAACTTTTCAGGATAAACACTCTCTTTTTTTAAGCGGAACATGTAATTTTGAGCTGAGGCGTTCTTACTTTTTGGCTGTTTGAGCCTCAAATGTTCTTAAGATGTTCTTAAATGACCTGTTGCAATATAACCTTAAAAAGTCAACGGTTCAGCTAGTCTCGGACAAAGGAGAAATTTTTTTTTCATCAGAACTGAAATTTTTTTTCATCAGAACTGAATGTTTTTCATCATAACTGACCGTTAAGGATATTTGAGTCTATTTCAAATTTGTTATTTTTTTATGGGCATTGGACACATTGCGATACTGAATGGTAAAACTGAGCTGCGTTGTTATAATTATTGCATCACGTCGACCGTTGGGTCAAGCTGGACTAAAGACATTGCTCATTTAGAAACAGATGGAATAAAATATTCTTAACTAAACTTCAGCCTGAGCTATGTTCTTAATATGTTCTTAAGTTTTACCCATTTTCAGCCTCAACATTCTTATAAGAAAGGTTCTTATGAAAAAAGAGTGTATTGCCATCTGCAGCGTATTCTGTAGATCTCATTCTTTCTCAAAACCCTAAGTATATGCATCCAAACTCTAGCAATATTCAAAGCAAACTTGTTCTAACATTGGGGTAGGGGTGGTTCATGCAACCCCCCACCTAAACCAGTAAATGTTGGATCCTTACGGAGGTCTAACGTTTCCTACCTCTTTTCTATACTGTTAAAAAAGTCGCCGTAACTTTATATGACTCAAGCTGACTGAAATCATTAAGACTTTATACAACTTTGCACGACTTAAGGCGACGTCTTTGCGCGACTTAAGGCGACTTTGCGTAACGTAATGCGATTTACCAGGAACAAACTGACTTTGAAATAATATGCATCGCTGATAAATCAGGAGTCGAATTAGAACTGAAAGTGGATACCTCTTTGCTTATGCTACAAAAGTATCATCAACCAATTAGAAGTGACTGAAAGTGCTTCATCAAGCTATAGCGTGGTGCAGTACTAAGGGGATAAAAATGTCTGATTTGCTATTTGAGAGACCGAGAAAAGCCTTTTCGCAATTAACTTATGTAAAAGTAAAGAATAAAAAATGGGTAGGGAATGTGAAAAGAGGTATTCTTCATGGTTAAGAGAAAAAATAGAAAATAGGGAAAGCTCTGAGAAGTTGAGTATAAAAGAAAAACGGTAGAACGCAGACATAGTTCACACAAAAACGAGGGTGATGAAAATGAAAAGTCATCAAAAAACTAAAGCCTTGCAAAGGTAAAAAGTACAGTCTCTATTTATCTTGTATATCGACTGTTTGACACACAAAAACACACAACTGCACCGCTTACTACATCATCACGAGGTGTCAATTTATAGCTAACATTAAGCCATTTAAGTTGATGAGTTTCAATAAATCTATCTATCTAACTATCTATATTTAGATACACTATTTATATTAATTAAATTAACATTGAAGAAAGGAAACAAGAAGACTGGGCACCCGAAATAACTATCGAATCTAGTCGGGTGGCCATTATAGGCATTGGATTTAAGCAAAGGCGGAACAAGGTTGAAAAACTAATCTTAAGATTAGTAAATTATACAACAAAACTAATAATCGAAAAAGAAAATTACAAGTTACATGGAAGAAAAAACACATAAACTTAAACGAAGCAACTTACACCACACGCTGGGTCTGGATTTCAATACATATATCAAGAAAATATAATCTGATTTACTGAAGCTCCCGTTTGAAACAACGTAAAATCAAGTGATTTAATGATTCATCAGTATCATTCCAAACTCTTAAACTGTACTTGACTCGATTTGCTCACGAGATAAAACTTGTATTCTGTTGAGACGAGGAAGGAAATGTCCAAAGCTTCAACGACATATCTTAATTCTCTAGCACGACTTTGATGTTGTATTGGGTGCATGTTGCTGTAAGGATTGTAATTTTTAGCCATTTTTCCCTGCACCGTTTTTTTTACCTTTTCCCTATATATCTATAAAGTCACGAAAATTAACTAAAACATAAGAATGACTGCTTGAAGACACTCTTCAGCTTGCTGTTACAACAAACATGGTTAAGGTATCCTGCAAGTTCGTCAAAATTGATTCACTGTCCCGCTAAATGTGGCTGTAAACTAGGAGTAACCTCTATTTTCCTTTCGATACCGGTTTCCAGGTTTGAAACTAAGTGTGAAAGCAGGCAAGTGTGCATGGTCAGGCAGGACGGATACACACAGAGGAGGGGTGCTTGTTGGACAGGGGACGCGTGTTTACTTTTAGGATTGGAGACAGGGTGCTTATTTACTTTTACGACCGGGAGGATGGGCGCTTGTTGGAGAGAGGGTGCTTATTTAGTTTTAGGACGGGGAGGATGGGCGTTTGATGGAGAGAGGGTGCTTATTTAGTTTTAGGACCGGGAGGATGGGCGTTTGATGGAGACAGCGTGCTTATTTAGTTTTAGGACCGGGAGGATGGGCGTTTGATGGAGAGAGGATGCTTATTTAGTTTTAGGACCGGGAGGATGGGCGTTTGATGGAAAGGAGGTGCTTATTTAGTTTTAGGGCCGGGAGGATGGGCGTTTGATGGAGAAAGGGTGCTTATTTTAGTTTTAGGACCGGGAGGATGGGCGTTTGTTGGAGAGAGGGTGCTTATTTAGTTTTAGGACCGGGAGGATGGGCGTTTGTTGGAGACAGGGTGCATATTTAGTTTTAGGACCGGGAGGAGGGGCGTTTGTTGGAGAGAGGGTGCTTATTTAGTTTTAGGACCGGGAGGATGGGCGTTTGTTGGAGAGAGGGTGCTTATTTAGTTTTAGGACCGGGAGGAGGGGCGTCTGTTGGAGACAGGGTGCTTATTTAGTTTTAGGACCGGGAGGATGGGCGTTTGATGGAGAGAGGGTGCTTATTTAGTTTTAGGACCGGGAGGATGCGCGTTTGATGGAGAGAGGGTGCTTATTTAGTTTTAGGACCGGGAGGATGGGCTTTTGTTGGAGAGAGGGTGCTTATTTAGTTTTAGGACCGGGAGGATGGGCGTTTGTTGGAGACAGGGTGCTTATTTAGTTTTAGGACCGGGAGGAGGGGTGTTCATTGGAGTTGGACGCTTATTTAATTTTGGGACCTGAAGGAAGGGTGCCTATTGGAGACAGGCGCTTATTAATATTAGACATTCAGGTACAACACTTTAACAATAATCTGTAACAAATATATAAACTGAACAGTTAAATCTCTAATCTGTAGATCACATAAACAGGGTCTAGAAATTACGTGTTCTATAGCGAATAAATGTGTGAGATTTGAGCTGAAAATCATGAACAGGGTATAAATTTCCGAGACCTTTTCTCATAGTGTCTGGGCGGAACCCCCCTACCCAAACTTAGGTTGAGTACCCCCCTGGCCCGGATAGTGAACAATTGTAATTGCTTTATAACCAGCAACTTCATCAACTCATAACCCTGATAATACCTTTCGCAAGAACAGTGACTTTTCAGTCGTCGTATTTTATTAGAGCTTGCAAGGTCTGGAACATACCTAACGCAGATTAAGAAATAAGCATATTTCCATAAGCTCTTTCAAAACTCTTCTCATGAACTATTATCGAAGTGTTCTTCTTAAGGTTTACGATCGCGACGACCCGATAACATGGAAACCCACGTGCATAAAATGTAGAAGGGCCAGGCCCCTCATAGAAAATCTCAGATGTTGTTTTAAGTTAATAGTTTAATACCATAGTGTTTATAGTTCTTAGGATTATAAGTGCTCATTTTAATATAACTTTAGAATTGTACTTCTTCGTATAAGTAACACTGGTTGGACCTTCTTATTTAGATGGACTGTTTACAGGAACCACACTAACTGGGGAACTGAACCTGTTGCGGAATCCCAAGCACTCAGTTTTATTGTGTATTTTTTTTCTTTTAGTCGTACAAGTGAGGAAGCTAAAGTAAATTATAAATTTAATTTAATTAACAAAATTTTAACTTATCCCATCGAGAATATAGATGGCAATAACATCCGTTAAAAGCTAGTATCACCGTAAGCAGGGTAGAAAAGCATCTGATAGAAATCCCAAAGCTGTATTTAAAAGCACTACACTCGTGTTCTATAAACTCAAAATCGTGTCCAATAGTTCACTTACTGAATTGTTTTACTATGATCATTTTACTTACAAGCATCGTGATAAAAGACGCTGTTCTTTCGTTGTTTTCATAATCCAATTTAAAGAATTCAGGGATGTTCTGCCAGTCTGAAGAAAAATGCACAAAAATAGACAACTGGATTGTGGGTTAGAACTCTCAGCGGTCCGTCAATTCGATGCCAAAATCATGAAACAAAGGATTGAGGTCGCTTTATAAAATTTGTGCAGTTGTGCCGGGTGGCGCCGCCGGGGTGGCCACGGGTGACGCCCAGGGACGACGAGACAATGTTGCGTGTGGATAGGCCTGTTAACTGGGATTGAGAACACGAAACTGTATCTGATCTCATTCATGTTGCAATTGGATGTTATTATTTAAACAACAAAAAATTAGCCTGCGTTTCCGTGATCTCAGCCAAAGCATGTTTTGCTCCCGAAGAGAGGAAAAAGGAAGGAAAGAAGTTTCTTTTTAGCTCCAATTTTCAGGAAAAACAAGCTATTTTTTAAAATAGTATAAAAAAATGCTCTTTTCTGAGTTGCAGACGGAGAAACTTCCGAGTTTAAAATTATATGACAAGACGATGAGGCTAGGTTCATTTAGATTTACGGATTGCACTATTTTGTTGCCGATTGCAAGATCAAGATTATTCAAAAGCGAGGCGCATGCGGGCACATGGACCTAAGGCTATTGCCATATGAGACAGGTTACACAAACCCCAGGGCCAGGGGGTTGCGCTCAATTCAGCCATGCTTCATAAATCATCATTAGATTTAGATATGCGACAAGGAGAATAGAGATGGTTGACACGAGGGCGACCATGAACTAAATGTTTGTTCTTCGACTTAAAGGTGTTCATTACTACATTTGGCAACATTTTTCAGCAACTTGCACGATGAAACATCGATCCGATTCATCTTCAAGTGCTCTTTCATTAAAGGTGTCTATAAAAACAGGTATCAAGTGCTTTCGATTTTCAACTGACAGCCTGATAATCTGGAAAACGTCACTTCTGATCTATATCTACTGTTTTGGACGTATTTCAATTTTGTCAGCGAGCGCAACAATGCATACAGACTCACTGTCTTTATATCATTATCAGTCTTATTATTGTATATTCCCCCAAAAAGCCAAACAAAGTTATCACAGCTTTACATATAGAGCATGTTTACTGATCGACACAGACCCCAACAACCAGATTGGCAAGATACGCGCATGGTTCCAAACTGAGAATTCCGGCGAATCCGTTTCACGCTTGTCTTTGATTTTTTTTTTTCAGTTTCTCTCAGTCAATAGCCACTCGACATGAAGCATCAGTCACGAACATCATTATACAACGCAAAACGTCTTTTTTTATTTCAAATCCAACTCTTTAGCTTCGCAGGCCACTGATTCAGTGCTGGACTTTGTGTGATAACAGTACTACTAATACTATTCGTATCAATTAACAGTTAAAGGGTCGCCCCCAGAATCGCTATGAGCACTAGATATAACGTTAACTGGGCCCTCAAATACGGGGGCTGGTCTCCTGTCGTTCGCTACAAGAGGGGCGAACGATTAATCCAAATAGCAAAATAATCTAAAATGGTTGTACCCCAGCTGCAAACAGTGGTCCCAGGGCAAACACGAGTGTAAACGGGGTAAAAACAAGTGCTAATTGTTTTGTATCTCAGCCAAAAAGGAACCCTGCAAGCTTCGTGCAAATGCGTGACATAACAAATCGGGAAACTAACTTCAAATCTTCGCACATGCATGCGAGCTAAGCGCAAGACAAGCCCTGAAAATAATTTAAGATGTACTTACGTTTCGGCAGCCTCGATTAAAGTGTTGGAAGGAGAACTTGACCTTTAGCCGGCCTGGTCTGTCGAGGAAATATCGCAGTTTGAGCAACTTCTTGAAACAGATAATCTTTCAACTACTTATATTGTGTTATATGTCCTCGTATTGCTCAACCAACTAGCAACAGGTATTCCTTCAGTATATTTGTACACAAACTCCACCTATAATCAGAATTTGACCTCGGCTTTAAAGCTTCCGCTTTGCTGGAGCAACACTCTTTCCGGTAATTCGTTCTCGTGATTTGCACAATTGAGATATCACCGCCTCCGACAGCCACAAAGGACGCAGCATTTCACCACAACTGAAGGCACTCCACCGCGATCTGTGCATAAATAGCTTTGTCCAAACCGGCGAGATAACTCTACACTATAGGCAAAAACAGCATCAGTGGACGTAGCGTATCTGTTAAGCCGAGATGTGTTGTTCTAACATCGTTATGAGGTCTGTTCACTTGTGTTCATTCCGTTGAAGAGTGATCTGCGGTGCTCTTACTGATCTCACAGCTGAAAACATTATGCCAGATTAACAGAAAAGCGATCCTCTCCCTTTGTTTTAAACTGAAACGCGATAATCCTCCTTGTGCTAGGACGCCTCAGAACAATGCGTCACTCATAAAATTGCGTGAACTGGAGTCACGTAAGTGCAATTCGCGTGACTTACCGCCACTATAAGTCGAACTTTTAATAGCCGTCGATGAAGGAGGCGTGAATGAAATGTTTCGTCGCTGTCGATTCACCGCGACTCTTCTGCAAATTTGATTATCATTTAATACAGCTGTGTCTGGGAGACTACTAAAAGCCCCCGAATAGAATCCTATCGAAACTATTAACAAAACAAATATTAAGGACATTAGTTTCGTATGAATCGTGCAGCCTTATACGCTATTTCGTTAAATTGTTGGCATTGCTGTAATGCCGGTTAACGTATATAAATTGTACGCTCCTGCAACAACATCAATTTCCTTAATGTACGAACATGCTTAACCAATTAGACTATCAGATAATCTCGGCTATAACAAAGTTAAAGGAATGCTGAAATATAGATTATAATGACAGCCTTGGTGAGCCATGAAACTTACTTGTACATTTTTGTTTCATCTGTGTTTCATTAACTATTGCCAAGGGGAATATCTTCATTAAAGCAAATATGAACAAGACTATGCTTGAGATAATTACATACTCTTTCATGCACACTTTAGACTGATGCATGTTAAACCGGCCCTTAACTCACTGATCCGTTGTATTAAGGATACTCTTCCTACTAAGTTTTCCTGCCACAAGCTTAATCTTAATCTTATTCAAAACCTGCCAACATTGTGTTAAAAATAACATCAGGAAGAGCAGTTAGCATGAAGTCAGAGCATTTCGAGAATAGCTTTGACAATGAGACACGCAACAACAAGGCGAACAAGCAAAATACTATTTTCATAATTCCGTATATGGTTATTATATGCATGAATCTAAATATATCTCTCTTAGTTAAAGAATATTCTAAGTTCAAGAACTTTAGAGTGAGTGTACCTTCCCCGGTAACTTATGCTTACCAACTTGGCAAACTATTTCAAAACCTGCTGTATATTTATGAGTCCTTGGGGCAACATTTGATTTATGACTATATAAGTATATTATATAAGTGAGTAAATCTTGTTAACTGTGCTTATATTCCTGTTGTATAGAGACGACTTGTGCTGAAAGAAGCGTAATAAATCAGTAAATCTTTGAAACTTTAAGTTTGTTACGTTAAGAAATTGCAGTCAGTATTATAAACAATGTTTTTTTTTTCATAATTTAGAAGACTAAAGAGTTACAAGAGTGCACATCCTTTTTCAGTTATAACTGAACCTTTGTACTAATGAGAATATTGAACATTGTTCAGGCTCAGACTGAGCCGGACTACAAATTTTAGAAAAGAATGTTTACACTCTTTTTTTATAAGAACGTCTAATTTTGAACTGAGGCTGAAGCGTTCTTATTTTTTGGCGATTTAAGCCTCAAAACGTTCTTAAAATGGTCTTAAATTACATGTTGCAATATGATACATACGTGACCAGGGATCGACCTTAGAGCGATTTGGTTTTACCAAGGCTGTTAGTTATGCACCGAGGAGAAGAACTACCGATACAGATACCAGATTTTGTAGACAGCATTCAGAAACAAAAGTGTAGCTACTGTGACAAACTCTTTGTAAATACCCAAGGATTGTTGGAAAGATTAACTAAACTTCAGCCTGAGTTATGTTCTTAATATGTTCTTTTAAGTTTTGCCCATTTTCAGCCTCGACGTTCTTGTAAAAAAAGGTTCTTATAAAAAAAAGAGTGTGGCCAGTAGTCTAAACACTTCGGTAATGGAATACGATACGAAAGGCATAACAATTAACCTTTTCTTTGCCGGGCTTTTTTTTATCTCAAGTATTACCAACAAAAACATACTAACGCAAAGGACCATGGTGGTCGATCGTAGGTGGAAGTTCACAAAAATACATTTTTGCCAACCTCCTTTTCTGTTGTTCGTAATCATCCTTTCAAATAGGGTTAACTTGTTCTCCGAAACCTCTATCTTGAAAATTTATGACATGAGTTGTAACACAATTTTATATGTTTAACGAGAGTATGAACTTAACGGTAAAACGAACAATGAAAAACTTGAGCCCTCTCTAATAAAATTAAGATATTATTAAAAAAGCAAAAAATATAAAGCATTTAAAATTCTAAAATTACAAAGACAATAGTCGTATACATTAAGACGAGTATCAATTAGTATCGAAAAAAAAATCGTGTAACGCGATTTTATGCACATTTCGCAAATCAGACGTCGACCTATCCGCGGATCGGTACACAATTTTAATTGTTAAAACACTGTGAATCGATCGCGGTTGCAAGGCAAATATTTACCAGTGAAAATCTACAAAGGTTTGACTTCCGCAATTTTCTACGACATAAGTGTCAACATCGACCTCGGAGGAGAAAATTTCCTAATTTGAATAGATGAATATAAAACATTGAAAAGAACGTACTGGGTAAAATGATATTTAGAGTTTCGCGACAAGACAAGACAACATTTCGTTTGTATCTTAGAAATTAGTGCTGCAATTTGGCAAAAAGTTAAAAGAAGACTAGAGATTCGTGGGTATACGGATTATCTGATCTTGCAAAAGCTAATTGTGTTGACAATCTTTAGTTTCTTTGTTTCTGTTAGTTTGCAATAGGATCAGACCATATTTTTGAAAAAATGATCATGCTAGACGGCTGATATGGACTTAGACTGAGAAACACAAGATTAACTGGTGGAAACACATATGAAGCATGTTCTTATATAAGTGATCTTAACATAAAACGAAACATGCTTACATAACATATGTTAAAATAAGGCTAAAAAGAGTTTAAAATTTGTACCAAACGTTTTCGGTTTAAGGGGGCGTTTCACCTGAAATCGAAACTGATTCGCGCTTAATTACGTCATATTATGCCGATTTCTCGGCTTCAATTTAAAGAATCCAAATTTTGAATCATTGCGACATACAGTGGAACCCCGCCTTACGGCCACCTCGATAATACGGTCACCACGTTATTACGGTCACTTTTTTTTGGCCCGGCGAAATGCCCATACATTTTCTTATTGAAAACCCCGTTAATGCGGCCACCTCGTTAATACGGCCAACGGCCACATTCTGAAATCCCAACATGTAGGTTCCTT
>JAOEHT020108319.1:0-12753 GCA_025448195.2 Parazoanthus atlanticus | reverse complement strand
AGCCTTCGGCGCTCGACAAAACTCCCGTTTTTTCATCTCCAAGGGTTGGAATCTCTGGTTATCTCTTTGTCGATGTCAAACACTTTTAAGAAATGAAAATCATTTTTAAAAAATGCCAAAATATTGTTACTTTTAGTAAAATGACAGGTTTTTGGCACTTTGTGCAGTATTTTCACTGGTTGTGTGATTGTATGGAGTCAGAGCTCAATTATGTGAAGTTACACCTCAAGACGTCTATATGTCCTCTAACTACCAGGGTGTCAAGTGTCCTATTTTTTCCTATTTACGGAAAAATTGCTACTTTTTCCTATTTTTTTTCAGCAAAATTCCTATTTTTTTCTATTCTTCAGCAGTTTTTCGACTTTTAATTTTTCAAAAGTTAAAACAGGCAGCCAATTATTGCAAAAGACTAAAAATCAAGTACTCGGGTAAAAGACTTTGTTGTGAGGTCGCAAGTTTGCTTTTTTCCCCGCCAAACTGGTCACATGATCAGTCGTACCCAGTCACATTTTGCAGACACTATACTGAGTGCACACCTTCATGTCTTTTGATTGGTGGATTTATGTACAGATGTGCTAGTGAGTGCTTGGTGAGTAGTAATTGATCTGTTTTTCTAATGTTTTCTCAGATCACTTCTAATTTCTAGAATAAGCCTTTTGTGGTCAGTTTGGAGTTCTGAAAAACGGCATTGTGGTAGTCTTTAAATATTGAATTTGTGATTTGCGACATGTATAATCACCGATAAATTCATAAGCTAGTGCAGTTTTTATGGCAGTTCAGAAAACCGCAACTCTTTTATCTGCAATATTTAAGTTGGGCCATCCAATTGTTTTGTGTTCTTTTGATGCTACATGCATGCATAGGTTGTCAATCAATACGAAGGTTCCTGCATCTGCATTGTTGCATGTCCACTGGGTTGGGGATACAGCATTATCTGATTTGAGAAGTATGCATGCAATTAGGTGAAGCTTAGTGCTGTTTGTAGGTCATTATAGCCCAGTAGAATGTCAATGTTTTGTTAAACAAATGTTCCTATTTTTTCCTAATATTTTCAGCAATTTTTTCCCTATTTTCCTCTTTTTTGAGTCATTTGCCACTTGACACCCTGAACTACCCCTGCCACCTTGTTCCCAGTGCCATCTGTGTGCCAAAGCCCCGACACGATGTGTAAAATACAGTCCAATCCTAAAATAGGATGTATTTTAGGCCCTGTTAGTTGCCATGGAAACAAAATTTCCAGTGGAAGAACATGGATTGATAAGAAGGGTTCCAGACCGCTCAAGAAACAAACGAATCAGAACGCGCGAAGTACCTTTGCCATATAATAAGTAAAGACAGAAGATGAGCCAAGAAAACTGCGTTTGAAGGTTTCTTTTAGAAAATATGCAAGAAAAAACTATAGAAAATGTATTAGAGTTCGACTGCACTGCGTACTCGTGGCTGGGGAAAGAAGAACTAAAATGTGAATATACAGAGTCTCCTGTTAAGAAAACACACACACAGGTGTATCACGTGCAAAACTGTTTGAATACCGGCGTCGGGATGAAGGAGTAGGTAAACAATTAACAATTATTTGTTGAACGAGATTGAGGAACTATTGAGATTTTTTAGTGGTAATTTTTTTCAGTGGTAAGATTTTTGTGATAACCAAGTTTTCTACTTTCTATTTATCATTCAACCTTTTGTTTTTACTTTTTTCGGGAAGCTCTGCAAGGCGAGTCTCTGCCATCGCCACGTACAAACGTCACGCGCGATGACCAATAAATTATTGGGCTACATATGAGCATAACAATATTTGCAGCAAAACGCAGTGCGACATAATGTGCATGGACAAACCATGATTTGCAGATTGTTATTTGCAGGCGACGCATTGGTCACTCAACCAATCAAATGAAAGAAAACTTTGATGTTAATGATAATAACTAATAATGGATGAAAAAAGGGAAAATTTATACTAGTCGTGCATAACATGTCCACCATCGAGGCCGACATCTTGGTTTCTTTAACTAAAATGTTTGTACTTTTAGCAAAATTGTAGCATTTTATCAAAAATTCCAGAATTTTGCTTAGCTTTGACTTGCATAATTAGCTTGGTCTCAATTAGAAACGTTAACGTCACCTAACTGACCTCAAAAGATATCCATATTGATGTGTCCTTATATGAATTACACATACTACAAGTTTCATTGTAATTTTGTGCAAAAAGTGAAATTCTGTGCAACTACAAACTCAATTTCTCAAATCTGGTTGGATGAGAAACAATTGAAAGTTAATAAACCAATCAAAATACGGCTGTTTCTATGACAATAGTGGAGGGAAATTCAAACCAAATTTTCAAAAACAGCCCGAAGTGATAAATATGCAGCATATGAAACAAAAACGTCAAAAGTCCAACCCAAGTGAAGATGCAGCAGACGGACTCTAACAAATTCTGCGCTTGCAGTAATATTACTTTCGAAGCTAGAACTCGATAATTTTTGGTTCAAACAGTACGAAAACTTTGACTCTCCTTTACACGTGATGTGTAACACAATTTGACTTGCACTTAAGTTCTTTAGTATTTTCCAAAATAAGAGAAAATATATTGAAGAAATATTTCACCTAAATTTGAAGGAACAAAATCACTTAATTATGTTAAAACACAAACAAGTCCTAATTACAATTTCAAGTTCTAAGGTACACGTGCAAACGAATGAATTTAATTTAAACCATTGAAGAAGAATATATATTAGTTTTCAGAAATTGTCAAGACTGAGAAATCAATGTTCCTATTGGAATTTCGAAGTCTCAGTCAGATATCTTGATTTTAGCAAAGGTTTACTCTGCGCTGACGCGATAAGAGTACTTTTGGTACTAAAACTAGCCAGATTTCGTACGGTGAAAACTGCACCCCTTTTCGGTTGCTGACGTTACCAAAATACAGATATTATAGATAAGCCAATATTGCAACCAACTTTATCGTTCTAAATCATCAATGTCAGTTTACTTAATTTAATTTAATTTTGAAAAAGACTTTCTTCACTATTATGCTAAAATGAGTTTTGAACATTTTTAGGCTTGAAAGACAAACTCACCTGCAGAACGTGCACTAGCAACTGTTCTTGAGTGTTACCGAAAAGAGACCGCTTTTCCGAACCGAAACACCTTCGAAAAACTCTCGCACTTTCATTCAATTAAGGATGAGAAAAACCTTAAGTTTTCTCGGAAAAACTCTAAAGAACATATAGTTATTTTTCGGCAGAAACCTTTACTTTTTGTTAAGCTTTGAGAAGAACTAATTCTCGTATCGACTGAAATAGTAGAAGTTTCTAAAAAGAAAATCAGGCTAACATCACGGACGATTATACAAACTTAACACTCTAAGACAATAGCTAAATCTATACCACGGGTATAAAAACTGAACGAATATCGTGATTAAATTGTGTACCGGGGTGTACCATATACAGCCTCTACGAGCTGTAAAGAACGTGAAGACAAGTCATCAAATAAAAAGTTTAAAATATCTCGCCGAAATACCGACCTGTCCAGGCAAAATTCCTCTTCCAGTCAACTCGAACAGACGCTCTTTATCATTGGTGGACTCAGACACACTTTGAAAAACACTCTCATGTCAATTAATTCCAAACTTAATTCCAAATAGTATGATTACTGCTACTAATTTTATATTACAATATATGCCTCACTGATCTCTATTTTCTTTCAGGTCTAACAAGGTGTACCATCGTCACTGAATTTCAAGGAAAAGACGTTAATTAATTCTTTCAAACTGCGTCTTGAGTTCAGCTCCGTACAACTCGCTTGAGGTCTCACTTTCACAATATATAATTTTAGCGAAACTGAAAACATATTTCAAACAAGTTTAGAATTTAGTTTGTGAGAAGATGAACAACTCAACAGCGAGTGGGACAAAGTATAATTACACCCCAATAATTGAAAGTCAGACAAAACTGGTGTTGTTTTCTGTATTTCTGTTGCTTGGTGTCGTCGCAAATTTGTCGGTGATAACAATCATAAAAAGAAGACGGTCACCAAGGAATGTTTTTGATATGTTTGTACTGAACTTGGCTGCCGCTGACCTTCTTTATGGTGTGTTCTACATAGCTCCAAACATCCACAGACTCGCAGTTACACATCTCCAGACATCAATACTGCACTGCAAACTTATATATCCAATGACAACGGTTACCTACTGTGCTGGAATTTTTACAATTGCTGTGATGTCTCTGCATCGATACTGGCTGATTGTTCACCCTCACAAGCAAAAACCAAGCATTAGATTTGCAGTCAAAGCAGTTACAATAACTTGGTTTAGCTCATTCTTCACAGCACTGCCAATAGTAATAACAACAAAACTTAACCCTCAGGGGATGTGTCAAGAATCAGGTTGGCCAAATATAGCTAGCAGGCAAGTGTACACTTTAGCATTGTTCTTCATACAATACGGTATCCCCCTGTTGATAATATCAATAGCCTATGCAAAAGTTATAGCTGCATTAAGCCGGACACCGAATCCAGATCTTGTTTCTGTCCGTCGAGTGTCCAAGAGAAATGACCACATTCGTGCAGTCAAAATAACGGCGTTGATTGTAATAGTGTTTGCTCTATGTATGCTCCCGAATCAAGTGGCGTGGCTGATGCTAGACTTTGGCACTATTTATGGACACTACAGACAATTTCAGATCTTCTGGAGTGTCGGAGACATGGCTTTGTGCCTCCATTCGTGTCTTAATCCAGTGGTGTACGGCATAACGTCAAAGCAATTCAGAGATGACTATTATAGGTGTGTGTCAACGATTTGTTGCTGTTTTCTAAAGAAGCCTCAGACAACTCCCAGGGAAGATTTCGAATTGGAAAGACCTACACAACGGAATAACTGATTTAGTTTTATCTAGATGCTTGGAATAAATCACATTTGAGTAGTGGAATACCTTAATGACAAACTTCTTTGTCTTAGACACTAAAGCGATTAAAATATGTAAAGAATAACAAAAGTTATATACTGTATAAATCAACTTACAAGCTTTCTTAAATTATTGTACATATAGGGGAATAAAATGTGTTCGTGAATAGAGTTTTTGTCTCTTTCCAAATTTTATGCTTCTAAAAACAGCCTAAAATTTTCTAATGTGCATATCGTCCATAATTTCTGTGCGTTTTAGTTCAAATTCGTTGTCGCAAGTTTTGTGATGTTTCGCAAACTACTGATTTTGGTCTAAGAACTCTTTTGTATTATTATATTAGGGACAATCATCACCGGGTACCCTCATTGTCCTTTTCTCCTCAGTGGAGTGTTGGGCTGGTCGCTCTTCGTTTCCAAGCTATTCTGTTTGCTGAAACAATTGCTGCCTCTGTCCTTGTGTTTAAGTCTCTCTCTTTCTTTCCCTTCTGGCTTTCACTTGCAGTCATCATAACTCCATTCGCCCATGTGATAAAATTATCATCTGGGATCTGACGGACCGTTGTACTACATCCAACATCGCTTGAACTCGTTAAGTTTACAGTTTCCGTAATCAGGGGTTTTACGGGTTGGAGTGATTGGCCCTATGTCCAACCCCCAACCTGGAGGATCAGAATTTTTCTGTTGGGGCACGCTTTCCCTTAGTCACAGGTACCGGTTATTTGAAGGCGCCGGAATATTGCCTCTCGATGCTTTTGCTCAGCTTCGATAAGCATTACCAGGAGTGAGGATATCTGGGATGTGCGACATATGACTTCATTTGCAGAGCCTCTATTTGAAGGTAGACATTTCTCGGCATTTACGAGGAAAACACTGGTGTGGTGACACTTGTTAACCTCACTGAGACCAGTTACCATTGCTTAACCCACATTAGGGAGAATATAATGCTGTATTTCGTATCAATTTACCTATAGACAAGATCATAATTCCAATGTTGCTCTGATTAAGTGTCAACATACTTGGCTTGAGTGGTTGGACAGTGAAGCCGATTTTGTAAAGATATTTTCCTTTGGCTTTAGTAAGAAGGCCTTTAACTCCGTATTGCACATTATCCTTTGTGCCAATCGAAATATGTCCACATCAATCCTCATATAGCTAACTGGCTTATTAGTTTCCTACACCAAAGAGAGCAAAGAATTGTAGTAGACGGTGCTCATACTAAAGATGTGTCTATAAATAAGGGCGTGCCTCAGGGGACTGTCCTTGGGCCGATCCACCTTTCTATACTAAGTGAAGATATTTTATCAACTAATGCGTCATTAGGAAGCCCTTTCATTAACATGATTTTCAAAGGGGTAACTACATTAGACAAAAATACGATAAATATGAATATGGCTTTCAAGTTAAATTATTTGTAGTGGTAAGTCACATAAAAGCTGCAAACCCCCAAAAGAACTTGTTAGACGACATTACACTTGGCATACCTGTAATTAGCTCTGATGATTTTGAATTCGAAGTGCAAGCGTTTATCAAATGGTCAGAGAATAAAATGAAAGCTAACTTAACGAAAACTTGGGAACTTCTCCTAAAAGGAAGAACCACCAAGGTACTTCCGGAGCATCTAGAAATTATTAATCGTAAATTGACGTTATTAGGTGTCACTCTAGAGGAAACCCGACCAATTGGGATACACATTTGAGTACCTACTTAGCATAGCAAGTGGTCGATTATATATACTAAGGATATGTAAATATTAAAAGTATTCCATCTGTAATCTAGATTTATTGTTGCAAAGTTTTAATTCCTTTGCTCTTTACATGTACATATGCCATAGAAGTGTGAGGTAACGCCTATTGTAACAAATACTACAGCAGAATAGACAAATTATTTGCTAGATCATTTTAATCTAGTTACTGTTCTAACCTAAAAAGCTTCAGGAGGAGGGGGGTCAATCTGATAACCTCCCTAACGTTTCTCGATCTCAAGTTTGTGCCATTTGATCATGACAAATTGACAAAAGTTTTTGCACAACTGTTTCTTGATTGTGAACACAACTTTTCTCATTAATTGGATGACGTAATCACTGATGAGATCAACATGGTAAGTCACGAAAATTGTTACATTTTTGTTAACTTTTTGAAATTCGTCAATTTTTTTGTTAAAATGATAGTAAACTTGCGATTTGTTGTTTTCTTCTAGTTCTTTCATAGTTTTAGACTATAAAATGGTGTTTTCTTACTATTTCCAATAATACGTCTCAAAATTAAGTAAAAAATCCAAGATGGCGGCTATTTTACTTCCCTAGGAATTGTTTCAATCTGCCTATCCATAGATAACGAAAAAAAAGAACAACATTTTTGCATTCTTGCCAGATAATGAAGATAATGCTTGCAACGTATATATAGACGTTAAAAATAATGTTGAAAATGCTATTTCGGCTCTGTGTAATGAATATCAGTTGGATATTCGAAGCACCAAATTTCCTGTCTTGTCTTGAATGTAATTCCAGCAACATTTTGTTTGTGTTTGCTCTGCACTTTGGTGTTTCACTTGAACACAGTTATTAAAAGCTACTGGTTTTCAAATATACTTTTCGCCACTACTAAGTTTCTGTGCTCCGTTTTTGCCAGCAAAGATTTTTTTTTTTCATTTCTTACGAGCATTAAACATAACTCAAAAACAACTTTAATCAATGTACTGGTCAAAATCACAAATAAGCAGATGTTGGGAGGATGTTGATTATGTAAAGATTCAACTGATATTTGAATTGACATCAGAAGTTGCAATCACTTGTTTTTCTAAGCTTCGTCTGTGTTTTAACCATATTGGCTTATCTTTGGTGTAATTATGAGTGCTAAGTTAGAATATTTACTCTTGAAAGTAAAATAACTAATTAAAAAATAAAGTGGATCTTGGAGTGAACCTTTTGAAAGTGTGAATATAGCCGAGGTTGAATTAACAAATGTACATTGTTCAAATGGCCTTCTTTACTGAATATTATGTTGAAATGTTATTCCTCTGGTGAATTTGCGATTAGGAGATACACGAATGACAAATCCACACCCACTGATGCTTTAAAATGTCGGAAATATTTTATAAGTGGGGTCAGATTCTTGGACAATTGTGAAACCTTGCAGGGTAAAGTTTCAAATATATAATTTTAGAAGCATTATAAAGAAGTAGTGTTGTCAAAGCAACGTTGGTAAGTTGTCTGATATTTCAATCCATTCAATACACTTTTTGGTGTGTTGCTGTACATTTGCAAAAAATGAACTTAAAAAATCAATCAAACAAAGCTGTAGGTGTTTTTATCACTAACTAAAGCTAAAAAATCATTACGCTGATATTGCTTATCAAAGGAGTCCAATTAGCAACTTTTAATAATACGACGGCACTGAAGATGCCGGTTTTTAAAACCGCTCTCCTTTGAATGAAATGCAAAAAAGATGATTTTGTATTCGTCAAACCACAGCTGCGTCAAAGAGAGTAAATTAGATTCATTCTACACCACAAGCATCGTACTGTGAATACTCAAGAAATATGACTTCATCATTTACAGAATTGATTTATAACGGATTGTTTTTGAGTTCTTAACATCAAATTGTGGATTCAGCTTGGCACTTTTTTAAAAAGAAATGAACCCAGAAAAGAAAAGAAGAAAATAGAATTGCAAGACGGATGTGAAGTAGATATTTAACGGCAGATGAGGTGACAATTTTCCCACAGTAGAATGGACAATACGACTTTAACAGCAGATGCGATTGTGGACATTTCGTTGGATGTAAAATTTGCCCTCAAAATCTTCTTCCTTGTCCTTGGCTTGGCAGGAAATGTCACACTACTGTTTGTGATTGTGAGAAGACATATATTGAAAGAAGTTTTCGAAATACTTGTTGTAAACCTGTCTGTTGCCAATGTGTTGTTTCATCTTCTGTACATTGCTCCTAACATTCATAGAATTGCCGATGGAAAATTTAGAATATCTGAGTTCCACTGCAAGTTCCTTTACCCATTCTCAACAGTTGCTTACTGTTCACAGATTTTCACCATCACTGCCATGTCACTTCATCGGTACTGGGTAATTGTTTATTCGTACAAAGCGAAGCCATCAACACGCGCCGCTGTAGTATGGATCTTCATAATTTGGATTAGCTCATTTATTATGGCTGTACCACTTATTGTTGTTTCAAAACCAGTACCACCCGGTGATTGCTACGAACGTTGGCCATCGTTGGGTCACAGGAAAGCTTTCACAGTGTCGTTGTTTTTGATCCAATATGCTATACCTTTGGGTATAATCGCTGCAGCATATTCAAGGGTCGCTTTGTTTCTTGTCAGAGATCCTGGTATTCAAGTCAGTAAAATGAATTTGCAAGTAGTAAAAACAACATCAGCAATTGTAATCATATTTGCTATTTGTATGCTACCAAGCCAGCTATCGTGGATCATGGTGGATTTCGCTCATGAGAAAATTAATCAGCAAACTCTACAAATTATTTGGACTGCAGGTGACTTGGCACTATGCCTGCATGCAGCACTTGACCCAATCGTCTATGGCGTCTTTGTGAAACGTTTCAGAAAGGGATACATCGAGTACTTCTGGTTGTTTCTTTGCTGTTTTCGAAAGGAATGGAGAAGACCACTTTCACACGAACCGATAAAATTACAAAATGATCAAAGTATTACTGTCGACAGGATTAACAGACAGAATGATTTTGTGTATATCTCCCATGTATAGTTACAGTTTTAGGTAGCGAGGTTGTGGAGTAGTTTAAACGGAGTTTTACTTTGTTTCAAAATTTGTTCCGGTTGATCTTTCCTTACTTATATAGTTGCCAGTTCATTTCGGTTAGAGACCGTAGTTCCAAATTAGTTTAATGGCACGTTCAGTTTCAAATGTTATATTTGTTTTATTGCTATATCAGGTGCCGACTGAGTAAATATGTTAAAATCTAACTCATATGCATAATTATTGGGCTACCTCGATCAATTACTAAATTATAAGTTAGAGTTGTTAGAATTTCGAGTAATTGATTTTGCATATACGCATGTGAGTTTGAATCCCTTTCGTGATAACACGTTTTTCTTTCAAGTATATATATAGGCTGAAAATTGCCAAAGTTAAACCCTGTCTCTTAGGTGGTATTTTTCCACCTCTTCCCTCAAGGAGGAGGGGGGAGGGGACGGGAAGTTGTATCAGCCCCTCTCCTCCTTAATTTAGCTAATTATTTTTCGATTGACTTGAAACTTTGCATGCATATAGCAAACTTGGTTAGAGTTGATAATCGGTAATTTTTCAACTCTAATTGCTAATAAAGTTGCATAATTAAGTAATTTATGCCGAGACCTTGGGTCTCTTTCGGTACAAAAGTGAGAAAAACTAAACCGTTCACATGAATACTGAAATGTTCTAAACTACCCAAATTTTTATTAATATGTACTAGGTAAAATACCAAAGTATTTGTATCAGGCTTTTAATTTGTGTAATCAATATCGATTTTTTCAAAGGCTATTACTGATGGAAAGCCTTCATCTGAGCAAGAAATAATTTGATTTAAAGTTTAAAAGTAAAGCAACAGAACAAATCTACCTTACGTCTAAAGTATCTTACGAACATCCACCTTTTTCCACTGCAAACATGTTTTAAATTTGTTTGCATAGGTACATGGGTATTTGAACAAAGGGTAGGTAATTGACCGAATGGCAATCTTAGCCAAAATCCAAAAATGGCACAATGAGAGAAAGGGAGACCATTTTATTTCAGGGGGCTAGGGGTGGAGTAAAAAAATGGAGTTTAAAAAATATTTCCTAAGCAACGTTTTTCCCTGGTTTTTCCATGCATACGTTACATTTAAGATTTCGAGGCGTGCAAATATTTTTTGCCTTGATCGGTCATGCGCATGTGTGGTTCTTGTTATTGCAGATGTTTTGTTGAGCACTCTGATTTTGGGACTGTTCAATACTACTGTTGTCTTCCCGACAAAGGACCACTTTGCGTTACGGTATAGCTCACTCCTTTGAGTTTGGGCAAAGTTCTGGTATGCAGAAATTCAACCTTCAAAATTATCCTTTGAGCTGCACTGATGAGTCCAAAAAAGGACTAAACCGGCCTGGCTTTAAACCAATAGTTCCACCTTGGAAGTAAATGAGCCCTGTCTCCGTAGTGTTTGGCTATGAAATGCTGACGAGTTCAAATAACAGCGTTGCTGCTACTTCCTTGGCAACCCCGGCTGCGCATGCGTGGTTTTTGTTATTGCAAACGTTTTGTTGAGCACTTTGATTTTGGGAAGGGTTATACTTCTGTTGTCCTTAAGACAAAATACCATTTTTGCATTACGCATATCTCACTCTTTTGAGTTTAAGCATTCTGTTATGCAGAAGTTTAGTCTATATATTTTCCTCTGAGCCGCTCTGATGAGTCCTTCATTGACTAGTACTGTCTGCAGATTGAGTTTATTAACAGGCAGACAATCCGTAAAGTTCGAGGAGTTATCTTTCAGGCTTTGATCTCATACAATTGCTGTGATAAATTTGTAACGGCTGATTACAGTTTGTTTGGAGTGATCGAAAAATATCCTCCTTAAATACTATAATTACGCCTTTTGTGTTGTCTTGAGTGATTTGATGGGGTTTGGGACAGTCAATTTTTATTCATTTCCCAGGGCTCCTATGCAGGATACCAGCCTCGCAGCTGATTGGGCTACCCTGGTAAAATATAGTTGACTTAACTTAACTTAACTTAACTTACTAGCTGCTTACGCTTACGAAACACAATGCATGCAATTTTCAAGGCCGCAAAGAACCGATAGCCTCAGAAATTTGCCAAATTTCTCACACCTTCATACCTCTCTCGTCTTCCTGCTTCAGGCACTTTGAAGCTCGATCGCTTTGCAAGAGCCGTGCAACAATTGTTGCAATTGCTTGTTTCTAACGTCATAAATATGTCGCCTCAATTTTTCAGTCTCTTCTAACTTCGCAGCCGACACAGAATGTTCCATCATGGACGACTCGTATCAAAGTACCACTTCCCCATCACCCATAACGCACAGAGTGTGGTCCAAGGCCAGCCTCCCTTGAGAAAATTTGGAGCTTCCAATTCGAAAAAGGAAACAAAAATCAACCAATCAAAACAGAGCAAAAACAGTTTCCCGGCTTGCTTGTTTTGATTTGAATTTGGCAAGAACGTTATATGTAACTCACGACAGAGGGAGTTGCTACATCTCGCATGAGTCCAATAAATTGGCAAAACTATAAATTTACTTTGTGTTTTGCTTATGCTTTGCGTGCGGTTTTCTTCCAGGCTCGATCGATCGACAAGCCGCGCGGTCAGGTTCACAAAAACCCTATTCTGGATGGCTGAAAACAGAAGCCAAGATAGCCATGCCATAGTGCTCACAGATTTCCAGAGCCTAATTTCAAGATTACAGCAGGGAAAAGTGAGGAGGATTTGGGTTACCCCACTCAATGAAATCAGGACTGCACTTGCAGTCGTTTACATTACTGGACATGCTGTCATATGATATAATGAAGCCGTAAACCATTTTGCGAGTATGGCTATGCCTTGCGGTAAAATAAAATATTACCACAAGATGTGATTAATAGAATAAAGGAGAGGCTAAATCGGAATGATGACTCCCGGAACGGACCTGGTGGTCACTAAAAGGAATGATAGAAAGAAACATCAAATTTGGCGACGGGGCGGCAATGGATACATGAAGTTAGAGACGACACTTGCAACGCAAGAGGGTTTGTGTCAGTACCTCACTTGATGAAATTAGGACTGCACTTACAGTCGTTTACATTGCTGGGCATGCTGTCATATGATATAATGAGGCCACATGCAACGCAACTTTTAA